>CM045560.1:6612414-6787441 GCA_024721245.1 Mitragyna speciosa
TATTGTGTGATTTTATCACTCACTCTATTTGTCTAACCTCGCAGGTGATGATTTTGTAGAAGGTGACTGGAATGACTTTTGAGCCTCATAAACTTAGCTAGTGTAGATATGATTGAGGTTATTCTTGATAGCATTGATGTATAGCCTTACTTTTGGTATAGATTAGGTTATACATGTTTTTCAACTATTTTTGTCATTGGGGAAAAGAAAATGTAATGGACAGTGTATATTTTAGGTTATGAATGAAATGATCTTCTTGGAGCAATTCGAGAATTTCTTTGAGCTTTATATTATGTTAGTTTATCCTTTGTCTTGGTTTAGCCTTGTGTTCTATCTTAACCTAGGGCATGGCGGGTGTCACGTCTCGGGCACGGGGCGTGACAGGGGTGACTTGTAAACTGTGGGAGGTGGTGGTGGGGACTTGTACATTGGAGGTGGAGGTGGACGGGACTTGTACACTGGTGGAGGAGGTGGTGGAGGAGGTGGAGGAGATTTATAAACTGGAGGAGGAGGTGGTGGGGACTTGTAAATGTAAACTGGTGGTGGTGGAGACTTGTAGACTGGAGGAGGTGGTGGTGGTGATTTATATCCTGAGGGAGGAGGTGGTGGAGATTTGTACACTGGCGGAGGTGGTGGTGGAGACTGGTATACAGGAGGTAGAGGTGGGGGAGACTTATAGCTATAAACGGGTGGTGGTGTGGACTTGTACACTTGGGGTGGTGGGGGTGGAGATTTGTAAAGTGGAGGAGGAGGTGGTGGAGACTTGTAAACCGGTGGGGGAGGTGATTTGTATTCTGGATGTGGTGGTGGAGATTTGTACTCGTAAACTGGTGGAGGTGGGGGTGAATGCACCACAGGTGGTGGAGGAGATGAATATTTGTAATAATCAGCTGCCGTTTCTGAAGGCAAGCAAAGAGCTACAGCTACCACTAAAAGCATGGCAACAAGAGGAGTCAACCTAGACCCCATAATAGCTTTGTTACTCATCATTGGTAGCAAAGTTGGTTTTAGGCTTATGCTTCAATGCAGCCTATAGACACCTTTTTATAGCCTCCAGATCTTCATATTTTACTCCTAACACTTAGAAAAAAAATTAATCATAGTAAAATCTCTTCGAATTCTTCAAACAAGATTGGAAAAGTTAAACATTTAGCACACGTCTAAATGGGTTTTCCTCATAATGTACTTTGATCAATTTGACAATAGTCAATGCTAATTATTTAATTGTGCTCCTATGAGAATGGTATTCTAATTTTTAGACCTTAATTCGTTTGCAGAACTTGGCATATCGGTGACTTTGAAATTTTGTGTGAATGCTCGATTTTTTAATGGTTTAGGATCCGTTTAAGGACAAGAGATGGCATGACTTTTATCTATTTTCTTTTTCTATGAAGAAGATGGGTGTTATCATGCTAAGTCGTCATTGTTGCATTCACAGTTAATTATGGAATACAGTGTAATTCCCTAAGAATTTCGATCATGAAGTGAGCAGTCGGTGAATATTTTTTGAAGGTATGTAAAGAACTTGAGGAGGATTTCGGAGGGGTAAAATATGTGTTTCTACACAAATGAGTGGGGGAATTATTAAACAGAGAAAAAAAGGTGTTATAATTTGGGCAAAAATTGACCATGTAAGCCACTTCTACAGGAATGAGTTGGGAAACAATTACTTAATTAGAGAAAAAAGGTGTGATAATTTGGGCAAAAATTGACCGTGTAAGCCATGGAATTAATTATTGCCGAACTGAAATTTGAAATGCAATCTTGTGTTCTTTTTAGCATGATAATGTCTATCAACTTGTCCACAGAGCTACCTAACTTTCTTGAAATTTTTGGGAGAATGAAAATGAACAGGCTGTCTGTGCAACGGATTACGGTGGAATGAGGAAAAGATCATGAATTTCCCCCGTCCAACGGTGGGCCAATTTTCCTTTTTTCTATTTGGGAAAAAATATTAGGTAGATTTTTCTTATAGTAGATCATTTATAATAGGTTTATGCGTACACAAATTGATATTGATTTCTTATAGTATATTTTTACGATAGTGACCCCGATATCCTTGTTCGATAAATAGTTTCTCATCCGTTGAATGAAATGTGTGAGAATTTCATTTTACTCTATTTGCAAAGATGAACGTCCTGCTACTTAAAGAGTCAAAAGCTCGAACAAGAAGCGTGATTCTTGAGTCACGATGACTTAAGCCTTGGTAGTAGGCTTTCAAATGCTAAATAAGTCGTGAACGAACTAGCCCACAAAATAGGAGGAGAGGGAGGAGGGGGGGGGGGGTGTTTTGCTTTGTATAATTTCTTTGATACTCTCAATTGAGAATTAATGTTTAGGAGCATTCTTAAATTAAGGTTAATATTGATTATCATATGCGACACTCTAAAGCAAAAAATGTGCATGAAACATTTTAAGTGAACTGCATTGGTTGTATCATTATCGTTTAACTGAAGGCAATAAATTCATTGTGTACTTTTGGCCAAGGCAAGGAAATTTCAACAATAGAGGCCTAGAAAGTATTGATTTCCTGCATCATGGTTTTCGGTCATGTTTTAACACATTCGGAACTCGTGATCTCATAACTTTTAAACGTGTTCAACCACAAATTTGCTAGGCAAGAGAAAAGATAGTTAAAAAGGCGATATATGTTCATATATGCGTGTATGTGTGTGTGTATGGTAGAGAATACCATATTTCACTATCTTAGACTAAGTAAAAAAAATTGGACCCTCGAAACATATACGTTCAACCTCCAAGATTGTCTCCACAACTAGATGCATGCTATCTATTAAGAATCTATAACGTGTGAAGGTGTAAGAATGTTCCTCAAAGAAAGGAAATCTATTAAGTTGATTATTGAAGATATGATTAATATTTCATGCGCGTCTTGAAGTAAACGAAATCTACCAAATAATGTGGACAGGAAAGTCTCCTTACAGAGAAGATATAAACATCGAAATTGTAATGTGAAACAGACATTTTTCAGCACTACCATTTACAGACTACTTTTATTACATTCTATTCGGTACAAAGACAACATTTATTGACGTTTTCTCTAATGTGAAACCGAAATATGCTAACGGAATTTAAGTAGCCAAATTTATGAAGCTCAAGTCAAAGAACTTATGGACACCACCAGTGCAAGACATTTTTATTATATGGGTAAGAAAATTAACTTTATTATTGTTGGTCCACGCACTGCAAATGGCAAATATTCAATCAAAAAATAAAAGAGGCAAAAAGATAAAGAAAAGTGCTTCGGATTCTACTTCTCAAGCTAAGACATTCACTCTCTAGCATCAGTCCCCTTCGCAATAGAACTGCATCCAGATATTTTTTTTTTTTTCACAATAGCATTTTCGGAAGAATGGTGTCCGCACAGGTACACACATAAAAGTTGCCCTGTAAGCTGTAAACGATAAAAAAATGTTGAAGAAAGGCTAAATCACTTTACTTTCGTTTTTCTTTTCTTTTTTGGTTTGTTAAGCATAGTTGGTGGATAAAATCTTCGAGCTAGCTAAAACTTTTCCATCAAATAATGACTAGAAACCAATTGATCAATTATTTCCTTTATAACACTTAGGTCATATCAATTAACAAAAGAACTATATATTTTAGGTTCCAAGACAGATAATTTTCTGCTTCAAATCCACTAACACGTAGATTGTGGTTTAACTATATATTAACTCAAGTATATTCTACCCTCTTCATACTTTTATCATTGGATGGCATTTTTATGGTTTGTACAAAAGAAAGTTTTTTTGCTTGTTGATGTTTTCTCTAAAATGTCCTTACAAAAGAAATGTTAATATCTATTGAAAATTTTAACTTGTTATAATATAAAAAAGATATAATTATCTTGAAGTTCCTAAATTTGATAAAATTGGACTTCAATTTTACATATTGCTATTATTTCTATAAAGCATCAAATGAGAATTACCTATAATTGTACCACAACTGGGATTTCCTAATGGCTCATTTTAAGAAAATTTTTTGTGCTCTCACTTATTTAATTTGGTCTATTATAGCCCACATATTTATTGAATACAACAGGTATATAAAGTTGATAACAACTTTATTATGTGAGCACCCTAATAGGGAGAATTTATAATCTAATTTGATGGTATAAAGACTTAATAAATGTACTTGTAAGTATAGTGATCCTAACTTTCGACATGATGAATCATTTTTAAAGCAACACATGTCTGTTGCTACAAACATATTGTTACTGTTGTGGAAAATCATTCATTTACCTATGTTTTATCATTTATTTGGCTTTTAGGCAATAAAAATATGTAATTATATTCTTTATTATCTTCAATCTTACAATGACTTGTCTTATTTAGTTAGAAAATAATTCTTTTACCTTTTAGTTCTATTTTTTTTCATAATCATTGTCTTCTTTGCTCACAGATGATAGTATTCTTCTTTTGCCTTTATCCATTACCTATAAAAAAATTTGTTTATATCCCGAAATATTATAAAAGATACATTTTATTTTATTTTTTTCACCACAAATAATCTTATGCACTAAAAAATAATCGTATAATGTAATTACAAATTTAATAATGACATGCACTTGAGAATTAATACTATTTGATATTGCATTTGCACGTATACATTAAAAAGCTAATAGATCAGTTCTATATTTAGCATATATACATATTTTTTTCAATTATAGGGCTCTAACATGTATTGCCATGAAAAGAAATTTCTATGGCGTGTTCTCTCAGAATGACACACTTTTAATGTACTTGGGATGAAGTACTCTTTGGTCTATGATTTGTTCAAATTTGATTGATGTTAATGATCTTAAACAATTTATATGTAGGTTTTATGAACTTCTTATTCATAAGTTAGTATTATTGAATTTTTGCTTTTTCTTAGGCACTGGTTTAATCGATTACTAAGTAGAATTAACTAGAGTTAGAGTTATTCATCAAACTCAAAAATTAATATAATGAGTATGTAACATTTCAATATCAATTATAGTATCATATATTACAATAACAATGAGTTTTAAGATTAGATAATAATTGTAATGTCATAAAACTCGTAAAATTCTAATGTTTTTGTATTTTTGTTAACAATTAGTCCATTTTTATATGTTTAGTTTCCCACATAAGGCCTTTATCAGTTTATTTTCCCTTCCTACCTATTATGGGGGTCCAAGATATGAAATATGTCTTGTTTTACTATTATGAAATTTTAAGACATACAGCTTTTTTGTCTATAATGCCACACTTATATTTTTAACCCCTTACAATTAGACATTTTTTAATTGACTTCACTTTTCGACTAATTAATACTTGAGAATTCACTTAAACATTACCCTAATACACTCATTAGCCAAACCCATACTTTGCTAGGCCAAACTCTTATATAATCAATGAATTTCTTTGTATTTAGTCAACTGATAAATATCTTAATAGTAATAGAAGTTCAATGCTAATTAAATTTCATATTAGAAAGTCATAAATATTTATCCAATTATCTTGATTGAGTTGCTAAGGACATTAATTTCGAATCCGGATGCCATGTTCAAAACCTCAAGTTGTATTAGAAAAATTAATAAATGTTTTAACAAGTAAAAGAGATTTAATAATTATATATTTTGTTCAAAATTGATATGCATGATTGGTATTATACGTGAATGAGTTTTAACATAATTGAAATTTCAAATTTTTTATGACTATATGTTGGGAGTAATTGATTTTTTTTTAATTATCCACTTGAACTTTTTCAAATTTGTCCATAACTGAAACCAGTATGTTGAGTACATATATTTGAAGGTATCACTGGAAATGTGGAAAATAATTTGTTGGGCTAACTATATCACGCTTTGTCAACTTATTGAAAAAATTTGTGTTGGTTCCTAACTGTCAGATCATATATTTAAGGCTTAAGTCTCAATTTAACTCATCTATGATCGTAATTATGATCCAATTCAGTTGTCGATCAAATATATAAACTAAATTGATTAAAATAGATGAATTCAAATGCCGGGGAGAGTACTTAGGGACCACAGTGAAATGTCTTGCAAACTGCAGGAATGTGACAACATGATTAGTCAAAAACAAATATAAGCATGTTCAATTAACCATAATTCTATTTCTAAGGATTTTTATTGCGATGAACCTAACTGGATACTTGGCTAATACATAGACAACTTTGAAGAGAAGATCAAAGATAGTGAACTGAAAACACATTGATTTTTTATTTTTCTACTACCTTTGAATGCAATTGAGGGTGACGTTGACTCTTTAAATTTATTTTAGCTTTACATCGATATTAATTTCTTAAACTATCCAAGCATTGATAAATAATTCGTCAAACTTAATATTATTTGGAATTATAGTACTAAAAATATGGTTTCTTGTACAATTTTTTTTTTTTTTTTTTTTTTTGCCAATCAAACGAGGCCTTAAGATCATTCGTACAAGCAGTTGGAGTGTTATCTTTTTGTTCAGCTCGATTCTAAGACAATGTATCAATTAAATCATGGAACTGTTCTTTCAGACAGTTTAGCGCAAAATATTGGTGCTCAGATCTTGCTTTTAGTTCTGTGATTTTGGGTTGTGGTATCATAATTTTATTTTTTTCCATTTTTCTTTTTTCCAGTTTTGTGTGCTATTTTGATTTTTTTTCACTATTGTAGAAATTTGATATTAATGGAGAATTAGAGATGGACTGATTTTATTAGGGTGCAATGATATGCTATTGATGACAAACAAAATCATTTCTTAAAACAGATTCAAGTTGTAAGGGAATTGCAGTTCTTTTTACCTTAGAATGGAATGCAAAATATTTTGACGTCCCTATTGTAATTGAATTATATATTCGCAATTATATGGTAATTTTTATCTAATATAAAGTTAAAATACTTCAAGCATCTGTGATTGTATAGGTATACAAATATAGATAGATATAAATATATAGATAAGCTCTTATTATCACTTATAAGATCGCAAGTCTGCGAACACTTACAGTGATCATAAATTATAGCTCCTAACAAGAAAGCCAAAAAATAAAATGAAAAAGTAAAATAAAATTGTATTTCATATTTTCCCACTTGTCAATAAGAAAATCTTGAAAACATGCACTGCATGGTACGTAAAACAACAATACGAACCCCAGAAATAGGGAATAAAGGAGCTAACATCTACTCATAAAAATAAAGGAAAATTGGAAAAAACTTGTAAACATCCACGTATTGGGCTTTTATTCTTATTGATTCTGCATCTTCATGAAGCTTCAAAACACTTAAATCTCTTCCCCTTCACCTGAAAAAAGAAGTTGTCCGTTAGCAATTAGCAATGCACATTTGCAAATGAATAAGTATGTTAAGAACGTTATTCTTTTTGATACACTATTCTGAACAAAAATGAAGATTATCTATTGTTTCTTGCACGCATGAAATTTATTTGTTATGCATGTTACACATGAAATCTGGTCTTGTCAGAGATGTATTGATTATTTGCAAATGTGTTATGTTTGTTAATTATTACTTTAGTACCTTTGTGCAATTTATTAGTAGTGAGGTGGAGGAGGAGGAGAGTAGTAGTGGTAGGGTGGTGGTGGAGACTTGTAAACTGGGGGAGGAGGAGGTGGAGACTTGTAAACTGGAGGAGGTGGTGGAGGAGACTTGTAAACAGGGGGAGGAGGCGGTGGGGACTTGTACACAGGAGGAGGTGGTGGTGGAGACTTGTACACCGGAGGAGGAGGTGGAGGTGACTTGTAAACCGGAGGAGGAGGTGGTGGGGACTTGTACACCGGTGGAGGAGGTGGAGGAGATTTATAAACTGGGGGAGGAGGGGGTGGGGACTTGTAAATGTATACTGGTGGTGGTGGAGACTTGTAGACTGGAGGTGGTGGTGGTGGTGACTTGTAGACCGGGGGAGGAGGGGGTGGAGATTTGTACACTGGTGGGGGTGGTGGTGGAGACTTGTATACAGGAGGTGGTGGTGGTGGAGACTTGTAGCTATAAACTGGTGGTGGCGGCGGAGGAGATTTGTAAACTGGAGGAGGTGGTGGTGGAGACTTGTACTTGTAAACAGGAGGAGGAGGTGATTTGTACACTGGAGGTGGTGGTGGTGGGGAGTTGTACTTGTAAACTGGTGGTGGTGGGGGTGAGTGCACTGGTGGTGGAGGAGAAGAATATTTGTAATAATCAGCTGCCGTTTCTAAAGGCAAGCAAAGAGCTACAGCTGCCACTAAAAGGGTGGCAACAAGAGGAGTCAACCTAGTCCCCATAATAGCTTTGTTACTTGTGATTAGTAGCAAAGTTGGTTTTAGGCTTATGCTTCAATGCGGTCTCTAGACCCCCTTATATAGCCTTCAAGATCTTCATATTTTACTCCAAACACTTGGAAAAAAAAATAATGATAGTAAAATCTCCTCAGATTTTTCAAACAAGCTTGGAAAAGTTAAAAATTTAGCACAAGTCTAAATGGGTTTCCCTCATAATGTACTTTGATCAATTTGACAATAGTCAATGCTCATTATTTAATTGTGGTCCTACGAGGATTGTGTACTAATTTTTATACCTTAAACTATATAATAATTCGTTTGCACAACTTGGCAGATCGGTGACTTTGAAATTTTGTGTGAATGCTCGATTTTTTAATGGTTGAGGAGCTGTTTAAGGACAAGAGATGGCATGACTTTTTATCTATTTCCTTTTCCTATCAAGAAGAAGGGTATTATCATGCTAAGTCGTCAATGTCGCATTCATAGTTAATTATGGAATACAGTGTCATTCCCTAAGAATTTCAATCATGGATTGAACAGCCGGTGAATATCTTTTGAATTTACGTAAAGAACTTGTGTAGGATTTTGGATGGGGTAAAATTTGAGATTCTACAGAGATGAGTTGGGGAACTATTAATTAGAGAAAACAGGTTTAATAACTTGGGCAAAAATTGACCACGTAAGCCACTTACTGCAAAAATGAGTTGGGAACAATTACTTAATTAGAGAAAAAAAGGTGTAATAAGTTGGGCAAAAATTGACCATGTAAGCCTTGGAATTAGTTATTGCCGAACTGAAATTTGAAATGCAATCTTGTTTTCTTTTTGGCATGATAATGTCTATCAACTTGTCCATAGAGCTACCTAACTTTCTTGAAATGTTTGGGAGAATGAAAATGAACAGGCTGTGCAAAGGATTAAGGTGGAATGAGGAAAAGATCATGAATTCCTCCCGTGGTCCAATTTTCCTTTCTTCTATTTGAAAAAAAAAAATAGGCAGATTTCTCTTATAGTAGATCATTTATAATAGGTTTATGCATACGCTTATTGATATTAAATTCTTATAGAATCTTTTAACCATAAAGTGATACCAATATCCTTTTCTGATAAATAGTTTCTTATCCGTGAATGAAACGTGTGAGGATTTCATTTTAATCTATTTGCAAAGATGAATGTCCTGCTACATAAAGAGTCAAAAGCTTAAACAACAAGAAGCGTAATTCTTGAGTCACGATGACTTAAGCCTTGGTGGTAGGTTTGGAAATGCTAAACAAGTCGTCAACGAGCTAGCCCACAAAATAGGAGGGAAAAAAAAGGGAAGGGAGGGGGGTGAAGAACAAAAATCTTTCATGTTGCTTTGTATAATTTCTTTGATTCTCTTAATTGAGAGTTAATGTTTAGGAGCATTCTTAATTTAAGATTGATATTCATTATCATATGCGACACTCTAAAGCAAAAAATGTGTCCGAAACATTTTTCGTGTACTACACTGGTAGTAGCATTTTCATTTATCATTTTCGTTCAACTTAAGGCAATAAATTCGTTTTGTATTTGGTCAAGGCAAGGAAGTTTCAACAATAGAGGCCTAGAAGGTATTGATTTCCTGCATCATGGTCTTCCATCATGTTTTAACGCATGAAGAACTTGTGATCTGAGTTAACTCAAGTTTATACTAACCCGTTAAACTTTTATCATTGAATGGCATTCTTATGGTTGCTGAAAAATATATGCACACATACAAATAAAAAGGCATCATTAGATTAAATATTCTTCATTATGTATTAGTGTATTTTCTCACTCCTCTTTTATTTTATGCTAATGTCATACGGACTAGATGAAACATTTGTCTCAAATTACTTTAGCCTTAAAGTTTCTTTAATCCCTGCACAATTTTCAATATCTAATTTAATTTCCACTTGCCCTGCTTGATTCCGGATTGGGAGCCTGAACAATTGCCAGAAAAGCTGCTTTCCACCGTTTAGAAAATAAGCGATATAAACTAAATTTAGAAAATATGCAAAAATTCGATAAATTTTGTGTGTGAACAAAACATGTATACAAAGGCATATTGTCAATATCTATGCTTATATTTTTATGTGTATTGTATCTCATATAATTGATGCTAACGAACTTTTTAGTTCGAATTTCTCAATCACTATCACTATGAATATCATTAACTCTATTATGAGTTCGAGTGTTGACAATTCCTCCAACATATTTTGTTTAACAATGAAATGGGTATCATTCCTCTTTAAAAGGTTAATGATTTTAATATAAGGGATAATTACAGAAACCTCCCCTGAGGTTTCTGACAATTTCACTTGGCACCCCTCAATTTTTAAAAATTACACAAACCTCCCTTGGTTAACTAAAGTTCCAATAATACCCTTTGAAATCAATCTTTTACCAAAAAAAGGTTCATAAAAATAGAAAAACTCATTTGGTTTGAAAAATTATTTGAGTTTGTTTGGGATTTATGTAGTTGGGTTAGATTTCAATGTCTAGCTAAGGAATATCTCTATGAATTTTGGCTTTATAATCTGGTTGCTTATGGTGGTGATAACTAATGAAAATGAAATTGGCGTGATATGACAGTGATTCAAATGGTAAAAACCAGATAGATTTTTTATTTTTTATTTTCCTAATTAGTTGATAGTGGTGTACTGGTGTTGATATGATCATTTTTTAGTTATTAGTGGCGGTGTTCATTAAATTGGTGGCAGCGATGGTGGTATAGTGGTTTAAGTGGTAAAGAAAATGATATTTTTTTTATTTTTTTCTTTTGTAGATTGAGAAGGGCATTATGGGGTTTTCAATTAAAATTTTTATTAAAAGGGGAGGTCTTGTTACCAAAATAGTAAATGCAAGGGAGGTTTGTGTAATTTTTAAAAATTGAGGGGTGCCAAGTGAAATTGTCAGAAACCTTAGGGAGGTTTCTGTAATTATCCCTTAATATAATAGTATTTTAAAAGAATCATAAAAATTTCAATTAACCACTTTCATTCCAACTAAAAAGTAATAATTATTATTTTTAAACATCAATAATAGATCTCATTACTTACATCCATTCCTTTCGCTGATTCTCTTAAACCAAACACCTCCTAACAATTATTTCGCCAATTGATCCACAAACATATCATAGTAACCATGGGATTCCGCGTTATTCAACCAGAACAAACTGAAGGGCCCTCGATCCCGCGTTATTCTAACAGCAGACAGAGAGAACGATACAACAATACCTTCGAGAAAATCCATTATTGTTCTACTTATTGTCAAATTGAACAGCTTTTGGTTATCCTCTGCAACTTTGACCATTGACTTTGCCTATGAGTTTTGTCCCATTCGAAGTAGGCCATGGACTCACCAAACTTTAAAGATAAATTTAAACTACATGGAATTGGCGGCTCACATGCATATTGCAGGTGCAAATATAAGTGTTGGTAAATGATCTTATAAGAAATGAAACCAAAAAAAAAAATAGTAATTTTTTTTTATGAAATGATAGATTACTTTAAAATTTTATCAGTTCTTTTTATTAAATTTATCATTTTTTTAATTTCTTTTTGGTGCTGTCCTGATTTACTTGTTTGTTTTCCTATACATTCACGTAATGCAAAATTTATAAGTCGGGTTTGGAGTGTTCCGAAGTATTTTTGCGTTGTTAAATACAGTTTATTACATTATTTCATGTTGAATAAATTTTACCCCTTAAAGATTTACAAGTGCGTCGTATAAACCTTTTTGTTTTTACAAAAATTTGTATACTATTAAACTGGCGTAATTGATGCTGATAAAAGCAAACTTTTCTTATATATTTTGTCAGTGAGTTAGTAATAAATAAAAAGGGGCTTACAGATATTTATCCTTACTCAATAATTGAGTGCTTTATTCAAAGTCATAAATTCGAATAAATCAATCAAATTAAGTTCCATTTTCCGTAACCAAAATATATATCCCATATGGAAATACATGTTATAAGTATGAGAGTTCAATTAAATCGTCGAATCAATTTTGCACAGTCAATTTTCTTGTCCTCAAACAAGAGAAACATCAAATTTGCTTGTAGCTTATGTTTTACCTGAATGGGTAAAGTCGCAAAGTCTTGTCCTAGGTCTCTACTCTTTATCATCTATAAATGAGTGGAAGAAAGGATAGGAATTTTTTTGTAATGTATTAGATTTTCTATAAAATTAATTGATTTTTCCTTACGGGATGGACAAATATAATTTTTTTTAAATACAGCTAGAAAATGAGAAATAGTCAACACGGTTTGCTGTAATACAACTTATTCATAATATTATTTGAACAATTTTGACGTGTATATATGTGTAATGCCTCATTCTTGAGCTTGTATATGAAAGGACAACGATAAAGACTTTACTCCTACCTCATATTGCTTAGATCAAGAATATCAGTATCTAATCAAAATGGTTACAAATTGTGGTTGAATCTTGCCTCAACTGGGATAAAATATATAGTTTAACTAGCTAAAAAAAATAAAACCTAATACTTCCCAAGAGTGTCGGCATGCTTGAAAAATATATGATGAAGTGGTTGCTTGTTTTTCTGTTTCCTGTTTTTATTTTATTTTATTTTTCTTCTAGTAGAGTTGACAAAAGGGCTGGTCACGGCTTATTAAATTTATAATCAAATCGTGTCAATTTCACGTGTAAGCAAAGGTAAGGCAAAAGAAATGAAGAATTCACATGTAAGATTTATATAATCTTGTCTTGTGGGGTGGGAATATTTCAATTATTGTAGATGATATATTGTTAAAAATGAAAAATTCTAAGAAACTCCAAAACAGTAGATCTATTTTTTATCTACAACGAATAAAAATTTCTATTCCATTGTGCGTTACAATAATTAGTCAAGAGTTGCTACATTACATTTTTGCTATTTGGAATTTCTGAGGCTTAATTTACAGATTTTGCAATTAAAAGCTTACAAATATGCTTAATAAAATGGAGTTGAATTTGAGAGGGACAAACTACTGGTTTCTTGAGCTATAAAACAAAATGATAGACCGTAGAGGAAGGGAGATAGGCAACTACTTCACGTGGTTCTTGATTGACACTATGCTTTGCTCCAGACCACTCCAACTACAGAAAATTTCCTGATTGAAAGTAGTTTTTGATTCCTAGCTATCCAAATATGATACATGGTCTCAATTAGTGCAAGCATTCTTACCTTCCTGCAAAATTTGTGTGCTCAAACTGTTGATTAAGCCATTGGATTTCATCTTGCCATCTCTGAGGTCATTTGTACACGAAGCACAACGTCATAATTTTTTCCATACTATTGCAGATTGATAACATGCAAAAGATATAAGTAGTCTTGAGATTCAGGCTCTCTGACACAGAGCAGACAAACTGGATCAATAACCTATATCCCCTATTTTAATTTACCATTATGTCTTTTGTTTGTAACCTTCTTTTACATGGTAACCATAGCATGAAAGAAAATCTTGGCACAACAGCTTTACATCAAACTAGGCGATCCAAAAACCTATATGTCTTTGCATTTGAATTAGCTGATTTTACTGTGAGTATTCCAGTACTAGCTGACAACTGGTATATCTTGTCAACAATAGAAGGAATGTCATTTTCTGGTTTTTGAACTTCCTTATTGCACCTTCTTTCCCCAGGCCATCTCCATTTCCCCTGATCTATTATCTCAGCAAATACCGCTTGCTGGTAACTCCCAAAAGTACTTATCAATCTGCTAGAAAAACTTCTTAGTAGAGGACAACAAGGGTGCCAATTGTTCATTACCATACGGAGATTTGTTCACCATTCCCAGCTTTCATTCTAAATAATAGCCTAGCAATTGTTCTGAGTTGAAGGGATTTCCCCATACCTAAGAACATTTGGAATTTTTACTGATCATAAGTTTCTGCCTTTAAGCTATACAGAACGTATCCATTTAATTAACAATGAATCCTTTAAATGGACCAAATGTTTTAGTGAGAGCTTTGTTCCACATATAATTCATTACACCCAAGCCACCCTTCTTCACAGGACTATGTTATTTCGGTCCAACTAACTTTTGCATGATATCAAGCTTTAGTCTCACCCAATTATGAGAAGGATGCCAACATACTCTTTATTTTTTGATCAACTTCTTTGATAGTATTAAAGATCATGGGCTTGTATCTCGAAATCAACTGGCAATGAGTGGAGGCTCATGAACCTTATTTTCTAGTTTAGAATGCTTTAGATTTTAATGTAAGACTTTTTGTTTCTTAACACTCCCTCTCACAGTGACTAGATTGAAAAGAGCCTATGCACTGAAATGGATGCATGACAAAAGCACAATAATTGAAACAGGCTAAGATGTGACTCGGGTTAAAGAAAGTCCATTCACTAAAACGGGCCAATGACGAGAGCTCAAGAATTGAAACGGGCTAAGAAGGAATTGAGTCGTGTGTGAAAATGAGAATAAAATTCAAAACTTAACTCTGATACCATGATAAAGATCATGGGCTTTCATCTCAAAATTAATTAGCAATGAGTAGAGTGGCTCATGAACATTTTTTTCTAAGTATAGAATGCTTTGAAATTTCGATGTGGGACTTTTTGTTTCTTAACGGATAAAATAAACATCGTAGACCAATATACATGGATATTACTCAGCACAAATTTCACCAATTGCGGTCTTCCATCATAGCTCAAGTTTTTGACAAACCAATTCTTTAAGAATTGGCGGACAATCCCTGTATATAATCTAAGATATGATGAGGTAAACAACTAAATATCTCATTAAGAGTCTTACTAAATGCGTTCCAGTAACAGAACTAAAGTCTGTTTTGATAGGCTTAGATGTACCAGTCACATATAGACTGCTTTTCAGGAGATTTGGTTCTAAACCAGAAATAGCACCAAAAGTATCCAAGGTTTCCTTTATCACTTTAAAAGATAGCTAAGTAGTCCCAAAAATGATAAATAAGTCATCACCAAATGCTAAATGAGATATAATTAAGTCTCTACATTTTGAATGATAATCATACATTTTATTTAATGCTCAACTAATAATGTAATTACCTCCATAGACCGGAGGAATAAAAGATAGCGGATACTTGATCTACTTGTCTAAGTCCTTTTTAACTACTGAAATAACCAATCAGGGAGCCATTGAGAAGATCATTAACCTCATTACTTTAAAGAGAAAGGCCATTTTACAGTGTCATAATCCTTCATGATATCAATATTTAGTGTACATTTAGGAAGGCTTCCATCTTTATTATAACAATTTACTTCTTCATGAATAAGCATCATGCTAGCAGAGATATGTCTACCCTTAAGGAAAGCAGTTTGAATGCAACTTATGAAGCAATTTAGAACCTTTTTAATTTTGTTGCTTAAGATGTGTGAGTAGCACGTGCATAGTACATTGCAACAAGCACTTGTTCTAAAATCTTTCATGCTACTTGCACTCTAAAATCTTTCATACTATTTGCACTCTCAATTTTAGGTACCAGAGTCCAAGGAGTCGCTCTTGCGTGGACCGGGTCCACTGGCCCCACCCATAAACCTAACAGTGGATAAATGAGTTACAACGGTACTCATTTATCTACTGTTAGATCCACGAGTGAAGGCTCATTTATCTATCATTGACTCATTTATTCACTGTTAGGTCTACGGAGTGAGGCCGATGGACTCGGTCCACCAAGAAAAATCTGAGTCCAAGCAGTATTATTTAGTACTATAGTTACTTCAGCACAAGCTACACACCAATTTTTCTTGAAAAAGTTAACTTAAAAATCAGGCCAGTGGACTTTATTATTTTTCGTAGCAAAGACAATCATCTGGATTTTAGCATCATAACATCAGAGCCTAACTTATCAGATTGGTCAGCATTAAGCTTCTAAATGGTAATCCTTTCCAAAGAACATAGTATCCTAAGATCCTAAAAGCTTCTAATATACTATCCGGATTACTACTAACTTAAATTTTTTAGTCAAGGTTGAATTCCAAGTTATATATTAGTCTCTTCGATAGACTTTCTCAAGTTTTTCTCACTAACACAATTTATTTTATTATTAATTCAAATAATTAATTAATTTACATATGGATTAAGATTGACATCTGGCAATATATAAAACTTGGCCACCCAAGTAAAAAAATAAAATTAAATGGTTAGATTTCATCTTTTAATAACATTGTTCATATGGAATTAATATCTTTTCACATTAGTCCAGCAGCACGGACTTAGTGCGAATTCCCATTCAACTAACTATTTATTTTTTGTTCTCAAAATATAACTCCACTGAAGTAAAACTTTGAGATAATCTCAAATTATACTTTCATTTCTATAGAATATTCATCAAGTTACTATCTCTAACAAGTGGCTAAAAGGGATATAATCTCCTGATATTAAGAGTGATAAATTTTATATTAATTATTCAGTATCCTTTATACTTCATACTATACCCAGTTGCTATCCTGTAAGTGACTTATAATAAGAGCAAGAAGCAACAGAGTCAAGCCATAGTAATCCAAACTTAAGACACCCTAGTAATCTCAAGTCCAAAAATCATTTACACAATGCTATTAAAAGGTCAAAATATTTGCACTAAATGGTTATCCATATAAGTACCTTTAGCAGATCAATCCAATATGCTTGCTTTCTAACAAGCACTTACGTACCAATTTAGATATCACCATACCGTAATTGATGAGATGAACTACTATATTTATAATAAATAGAGGAAAGTATTGCTAGTTTATCTATGCTGATAATGTCTAGTCTTGTTATTACTATGACTAATGATATTTAAAAATACAATATAATAAGAATCTCATCATTACACATTTGTAAAATTTATTATATATTGTTAATATTTTATAGATTTTATCAAATAAACTCAAGTAGTAAACAAAAAGTAATAAATGATAAAGAGAAATCGATGTATAAATTGCATGAATAAAAGTAAATTACAACCCTAACTAACTTGGTTTAGGGTATATACTATCAAAAACCTAGCAACATCTGAGTGAGATGAAGAAATAACCGAGTTCGTATTTAAAATTATGCAAGAAACAACGTCTAGGAGTGTAGTTTCATCAAAATTTGACTCCTAGAGAGTGGCAGTCAACGGCTTTGGACTGTGACTGGTTGGACTGTGACTGGCAATTGCAGTGGTTAAAGTAAGAAAATGAAGTAAAAAATACATCATTTTAAACTTTATGATTAAAATTTCGTTGGGGTAACGTAAAAAACAAACACAATAGCTAAAATTATATATTTTTAGAAGTTTAGACGGCAATATGATAGTCTTAATAATTAAAGGATCAAAAGTATGCAAACATAAAAGTTCGAGGGACATTCACGTAGTTTGCTCTCTAAACAATTTGGATGGCTTTTTTTGGATTTTCTGGTAACTTTAGGTTACAAATATTCAACATGAAAATTAAAATTACAAAGTGAAATTGGTACACATATTAAAAGTACAAAATGACATTTGAACTACCACAATTTTAATGGTACATTTTTAAGTAGGCTTCACATGATGGCTACATTTTATGTCTCACAATTTACATTATCATATAGCATAGCATTATGTCATCTATAATATTTTGCAGCATTACACTCATATTACCTCACTTAACATTAAAAGAGTGACATCTCATTGACTGTGTCTCTTAATAAGATGTCACTCTTAGGTAGTGTAATATAAACATAACACCAAAAAATATAATAAAAAGACTCCATTTCATGTCATAATCCCACCCAAAAATTTTCCATATTCAATTAGCAGCAGGGAAATAATTCTCGTACTAGTCTGCTTATACATAGAGGGGCCAGGGTGCCTTACAAATAGAAGCAATTCCCGTTTGGGCCGTACATACTCGTAAGTGGCCTCTGCTACATCTGCTGTCTGTTAGTTCCGACATTAAATTGCTAAACTATATGGTCCTTACAATGATAAGAAACGCTCTGCTTTCCGTTATTGCTAAAAATAATGGAAGGGACCACGGAAAAGAATTCGGCTAAATGGTAAATGCGTTCTACCGTTACACAGTTACTTCTAATCTTTAAGTACGTATGTGTCTTTCTTATGTACTCTATTGCTGCAATAATGGAGTGTACAAATCACAATCTCATAACAATATTTATTGAGAGGTCTTATTCTAATTGATTCATTTTAAATAAAATTCATATCTGCAACCTACTTTTTCTTGAAATTTTTGCTTTTCAAATATACAAATTTGAACTTTATTATAGTGACAGCTTTTTCGCACATTGATTTAATTTATTGCTAGTTTGTAGTTTGAATCATCGAGTTTGTAAAATTTTCTGAACAATAGAGAGTAAATGGATTAAGTCTTTCACTGGAATCAGTTAATAACCAAGATAATAGAATAGTATTGTCCTGCAAAAACTTGTTATTAGTCATGTGTACGAATCGTTTTTTGATGTTCTTGTTGATGGCAATATTAGTTATATTGGTAGCAGATTAACGAAATTTTGAAATTGTTCATGCTGCATGTGAGAAAAGGTTATATAAGACTAGATTGGAAATGGCCATTTGTTGTTCCTAATACAGGTAAACAAGCATCATCCAAAGCCTTGCATTCAAATTTCACCATCCATTGGAAAATCTTAAATTACTGGTCCATTAAAACAAAAAATCAAAGGTAAAAAACGGGGAAAGAAAGGTTTGTTCAAACTTGTCAACTGGTTAATAGTGGTGTTAATAACAACGGATTATTTGATAATCCTTTTAAATTAAAAAATACATAGTTTTTCTTTTTATAAAACAAACAATTTTCTTAAAATTGGAGTGCAAGATACTGTTACGAGATCGTTCTTTTTTCATTTCTTCCGTGACTACAATTGTGGCACTTCTATAGAAACAATTAACCTTGTATACTCTCACTGATTTTAAGGTATCGACGAAATCAAAGTAGTAAATCGTCAACGCTAGCATGGATTAGTCAAATCATAGTCCATAATCAATGAATGCCAATCTTGAAATTGCAAGTGCAAAATAATCAATCTTGAGAAATATTTATTTATTCTATTAGATCCTGTGGCCAGCATTTGCAAGACACACAAACCATCAAACATAATACAAAAGTATTACAAATCTACAAAGCTTGCTTGCACTCTAACACACACGTACAGGTACTTGCATGGGCCACTTTCACGCAGTCACACACACTGCTCTACAATCTCAGAAATATGAAGCTAATTAGACAGACATATCATTCCCTTTTGCTCATTATCGCTTTCCATGTCCTATTGCTTTCATTATCTTTGCGTGAACGATGCAGCTAGCCCGTACTTTATTTTTTCAACAATCCCTACCTGCAAGAATAAAAGAAATATTGTCACTGCATGCATGAGAAATGTTTAGGATTTGTCAGTAAAGATTAATGACCTTTTTATATTTTCTGCTCTAAGATAACAATAACAGTGAAACCTACAACACTTTGTAATGTAAAATAATCATTTCAATATTACTGTCTTCTCTATTTTACTTATTTTGAGTGAGAGATTTTATACAGATCTCATTATTATTACAGTGTACCCGTCAGGCACGGCATAGATGGAGTCAAAATTAATTGCCAAAAATTAGCGCGATGGGGGAGGAAAACTATTGTTATGGAAAAGATTTTGAGTGAAATGTAAATGGGGTATGTTGCTAAGTTGGATTACCTTTTCATATTTTAATGGGCTTCTCAGTAGTGGGGAGGTGGAGGAGGAGAAGTATAAAGGTAATGGTGGGGTGGAGGGTGGGACTTGAAAACAGGAGGTGGTGGAGAGGTGTACTTGTATGGTTTCTTTGGTGGTGGTGGAGGTGGAGACTTGTAAACTGGAGGAGGTGGGGGAGGAGACTTGTATTTGTAGGGCTTCTTTGGTGGAGGTGGAGGAGGGGGGGACTTGTAAATGTAGGGTATCTTGGGTGGTGGTGGTGGCGGCGGAGACTTGTAAACTGGAGGAGGAGGTGGTGGTGATTTATACACTGGAGGTGGAGGAGGAGACTTGTATTTATATGGCTTTTTAGGTGGTGGTGGTGGAGGAGACTTGTAAACTGGTGGTGGAGGTGATGACACGTACTTGTAAGGCTTCTTTGGTGGAGGTAGAGGAGGAGGGGACTTGTAAATGTAGGGCTTCTTGGGGGGTGGCGGAGGAGACTTGTAAACTGGTGGTGGAGGTGGTGACTTGTACTTGTAAGGCTTCTTTGGTGGAGGTGGAGGAGGAGGGGACTTGTAAATGTAGGGCTTCTTGGGGGGTGGTGGTGGTGGTGGAGACTTGTAAACTGGAGGAGGAGGTGGTGGTGATTTATACACTGGAGGTGGAGGAGGAGACTTGTATTTATATGGTTTTTTAGGTGGAGGTGGTGGAGGAGATTTGTAAACTGGTGGTGGTGGTGGTGGACACTCCTTTGGTGGTGGTGGAGGAGAAGAGTACTTGTAATGATCTGCTGTGATTTCTGAAGGCAAGTTAAGGGACACTAGTAGAACAAGAAGAGTGGTAATGAAAGAGGCCATTTTGGACCCCTTCCCCATCTTTTCTTCTTATGCTCTCAATAGAAAACCTCTCGACCCTTTATATAGAATAAATATTACTCCTTCTACGATAGTTAGTTAATTGATTTAATCGTGGTAAAATCCTTACATGATATTTACATGACCTAGAAGAAAGATCAAAATAATTTAATATTTGTAAATTTTGAATTACTTATCATGTGTGACTGGATAAATTTGACTTAGGTAGATAAAATTATAATTTCTGACACTTGTTTTATAGAGGTTGCAAGCTAAGCAAAGTATTAAACAAACAATTGGAATACTATTATTGGCCTCTTGTTTTGTGCTAATAATTTTGCAAACACTTTCAAGGAAGCCTAACTTTTGACTACTGACATTCAAAAGGAAATGGCTAGCCATCTGAATTCTTCTTCTTGTTCCTATCTTTTACCTATCTCACGGACAAATTCCTAGATAGAATGTCACTTGTTCTTGTCCTCTTATTAGTGTGTCAAATTCACACTTTGCATTAGCTTATTAATTGACTTCTTTAACAGCAGTAAACTCTAACTTGGCTATGATGACCCTTTAAAACAATAGCAAATCTCAAGGCATTTTGTGGCTGTGAATAACAAAAATTAGTTATTCTTATTGGTTGACATACACAATTACACAATTCTTTAACAAAATAGTACTATAAAATTCCTTCAATGGACTCACTGAAACAAATGCAAACAACAAAGATTTTTAATCATTGTGTTACATCTAATTCAGTGTGTTCAACTTTTACTTTGTTCACTCTCTTTGCCCGTTTCAACCTCCACGTATAAAAAAGCATAGCAAATGATAAATAAAAAGAAGGTGGAGATATACTAATTAGTTCGAGGCCAAAAGAAAACTCAATCACAAACATCGAATGTTGTTGTAATTTAGTAAAAAAGAATTATATGTTGTGGTGATAACTAATTCACCATTGGACCTATTAGAAATTCTCGCATCAACATTGCAACCTACAAAAATCATGTGGGCTGCAATTATTGCTGTCTCTCTCACATTTTCTAGATAAAACTGGAAAATGAATACACATATGCAAGTTTTCTTTATTAAATGCAGGAAAGCTGGCATGTCCAAACGTCCCAATTCTGTGAAGTGTGAATGCTAAAATCAAAGAGATAATTTGATTAAGAGCGTCCAAATAATCTTGCTGTTGACATAAAGAAATAAATTAGGTGGAAAATTCATGTGGAACGCGGTAAAGAACAGGCTAAACTAATTAATTAAAACGTCTAAATTAAAAATATTAAAACGAAAGGCAACATTGGAATTGAGCAAGATTAGATCCAGCACCGACTCTACAAAAGTTTGGTTGTTAGTATGGTATGAATAATTAAAAATTGGCATTTCAAAAATTTTATCAAAAGTATTGGATCTAAATAATCGAATTAGGCCTAAAAGGAATTTAATTTGATTCTAGATTTTAAACTTGTAACAAGTAGAATTGGAGATTCCAATTTGAGTTCTAAACCTCTAATTTTGAGAACCGAAGGCACCCTCATTTCGGTTCTGGGAATTGAGTGAAGAAAACAGTAAAATTATGAATAACAAATTACTTGTCCAGGTTTTTACGAAAACTAAGACATAAACTTTGCTCTCTTTTTCTTCATTGTGGACTACACTAAGAAACTTTCGCATTTCAAATTCCACGTGCGAAAACTATGCTTTTTCTTTCAATAACAAATTCAAGGTCCAATCATGACCTTAGTCTTTATTTCTGATCAATAATATTCGAGATAAAAGATTATCTCTAGCTAATAATATCTTCACCTAACAAACCTTGAAATGGTTTCCTTGTGTGAAAACGCACTTTGGACAGAAATTTAAGCCAAAAAAAATAGGAAAGAAAGAAAGAGAATTTGGTGCATCATTATCAAGATTACATTTTAAAAAATTATGTACTGAATTTTCAATGAAACGGACATACAAATGTCCTTTTTTCCAATGCAACACTTAAGTCGCCTGTCAAATTATGATTCTTAGTAGCAGATATATAAATTACTATTTGTTGTTATATGTTGTTGATGATTTACCAAATCACATATATATAGACACACGCACACATTTGCGAATAAACACACATATAAGCATATATATACATTAAATATAGGTATATACATACATATGTGTGGTGTGTATGTATATGTATACATACTTATGTGTATATGTGTGTGAATATATGTACACACACTCACTTTGCCCTCATGTCTGTGACTTGCATGACTCTCGTTATTGGACGTTCTCTAAGATTCTCAAACACATCATTAGCCAAAATCCAATGATTAATAATATACAGATTAACTTAGTCACCGACAGCCAACTTACCCAACTGTTCACTGACAATCCCTGCTGGTTTATAGTATCCATCGTTCCAATTGTATAGTACAGGTCAAGTGGAAAAACTCTACCTTCTTCCAAGTTTTTGCTCCTAACCCCCAACTTCAAAAATAAGAAGGTTTAATGTTAAGAATAAGTGTTTTAACACTTCCAA
Organism: Mitragyna speciosa; assembly: GCA_024721245.1. Classification (NCBI taxonomy): domain Eukaryota; kingdom Viridiplantae; phylum Streptophyta; class Magnoliopsida; order Gentianales; family Rubiaceae; genus Mitragyna; species Mitragyna speciosa. The sequence goes on from CM045560.1 coordinate 6,635,691, forward strand.
AAGGAACTTTGTACATTGAAAAAAAATTTTATATTGTTATATAGTGCGTCAGGATCTTATGGCAAATCATGCGCAAGGCTAACATGCATTTAAGGAGTGTATATATGAATTTTATTTTTTTCCTCGTGTATTAAGTCCTAGGCTAAAAAAATTCATAGTTTTTTAAAATAATTTCAATTCTCATTACAATATTACAAAATATTTGTCTCACACAATTTGAGGTGAAATTCTAATATTTTTGTCACATAATTTGAGATGTGACTCCTAATATAATTTCTAAACTAAACCCTTTCTCCCCATTTTTTATCAGCCAAGATGGGGAGGGTCTGAACTCTAGACTTTTAGCAGGCCAAGCTTTGCTCGATTGGTTAGTTCACAGCATTGAGACGTAAGGAATCATTTGCATCCAAGAAACAATAAACGCTTCTTAAAACTCTAATCACCTTATGGATTAATAGTAACTTCGTGATTAAAAGGTTACAAGTATGAAAAGCTTGACATAGCCCTCGGGGCACAAAGCTCGGGAATATATCCTTTTAGGCCAAGTTTTTATATTCCCAAAACAATAAAGAACAAGAAAAGTCAGTGCGTGGACTAGATTGCAAATTTAGAATTGTGTCCAGTCAATAGAGATTAAAAAATGCCTTGTCTCACGTATTCCATCATGGACCACTTGTCCTTTGATGCAATCGCAAAAACTTTGGGCCATAAAAATGATATTTTTCTTCTTATCCTTTTTCCACTCGTCAGTGCGGTGCTGATTTTAAGGATTCTTGGATCTATTATTAACTAGTCAAGGGCTTCATATGCTTCTAAATTTGAGTTCTATATCACATTAAATTATCCTTGGAAAAAATAACAAAAGACACATGTCAACCACTTGTCCTTAATGTAATGGCAAAAACTTTGGGCCATAAAAATTGATTTTTCTTCTTCTCCTTTTTCCATTCCTTAGTATGGTGCTGATTTTAAGGATTCTTGGATCCATTACTATTAACTAATCAAGGGCTTCATATGCTTCTAAATTTGAGTTCTATATCACATTAAATTATCCTTGGGAAAAATACGTGGCTTGTCCAAATCATGACAAATACATGTCATCCTACCCATGTTTTCCACCGCTGAACCCGGAACAAAAAATACTTCTCATAAAAAAGACTGGTCCCTCAGCCTCATGGGCGGAGGGAAGGGGGTCCAAGGGGCAGCCGTTCCCCTCCAGCTTGTGAAAAAAAATTTTTGTAAGTAAAAATTTTTGTGTTACTGTGTTTTGTCTCCCTAAAAATTTATAAAAAAAATTAACTATGCTCTCTCAAAATCGTTGTCTTCCTAAGTTACTCTAATTTAGACCTAACATTTTCTAGGACTCATCCCCCAAAATAACATCCTAACATCTTCTAGGACTCGTCCCCCAAAATAACATCCTGGCTCCGCCACTGCCCAGTCTCCTTCTGTGTCAAGCTGTGTGTGCTTGTGCGTGTTTTTTTATGCATGAACCAAGAACTTTGGAGACAGACATGCATAAGAGATAAGGGGCCTTTTCAGTTGATCAAGGAATATAATGATATTAGTTAATACATGCGGTGAAGATTACACGCAAAAATAATGAAAATGTGTCCCAAGACGCTAATGGAAACAAACCAAGATTCATGGTTCGATTTTCAATATACTACCCTTTTATCTGAAACCGAAAAACGAATACTGAAATAATATCCGAACAATGTAGAAAGTGGGGTTAGATGATGGAATAGATCATAGTTTTTTCCTTCAATTTCTTTCAAAGATGTGTTGAAACGGAGGAACCCTAAATTAATCAATCAGAAAAGTTCATTAAAAAGGTACATTTTACTCAATTTCTTGAGAAGTTACTAATCCTAAGTACCATGGAAGACTAGCTGCATGAGATTCATGTTTTAATGTTAAATTTCAACTGAGGTTGTGATGACTACGCAATGCAACTAACCGGAGGATTATTCGAACGAATCTTGAAGGATTCCAATTTGCTCTTATGCCTTTCTTCCTCATATAAACGCAATCACAGCAAAATAATTTTTAAGAGCGCTCGTTTAATAATGAAACATTTTATAGAACCAGCTATGCAATTGTCACAATGAAAAAAACAAAATTATAAAGAAGATTATCATTGGAAAAAGTATTAATTTTAAAGGAAAAATAAAAAAAGAAATAAGATACTCCAAAATTAAAAATGTAACTATATAAATAAAATATGGTGAAAAGATGTAAATAAGATGCTTGGAAGAATGTTAAAAGTTACACGTACAAGTGAGATTTTGAAATATACATAAGTATAAAAGTTGTTATTTTAAGTTGGTCTCATTACTTTCTCCTCTTATCATTAATGGAAAAAGTTGCGAGTTCAATCAATAATCACAACTATTAAGTATATTTCTCTTTTTTTTCTCTAGATACTATTCACAAGTTCTTCTGTAATCAATCCATCCCATCCCCATTCCCCGGAAAAAAAAAATAAAAAGATAAGGTAACGAAGAGCTGAGCTTTCCAAATTAAAAGAAGGATACACCTTTTTTAGAACTTTCCCAAAAAAAAAAAAAGTATACAAATTATAGGAGATAATTGAAGTCTTCGATCAAAGAAATAAAAAATGCTTACAAGTGAAAGTGTTAAAATTCAACTTAGCCGGGAATAAGACGTGGACGTATCATTACAGAATTATTCATAATTTTTCATAAAGCACAAGTTCATGAAAATAGTTTTTCCACGAAACAAATTCGAAACGCAACTCCCAAGGTGATCCCAAACAAATGTATGTCCAAACTTGGTATATATTTGCGTACTTGAGTAGCATTATCTTTATCTCCTCCATATATAGCCATCTGGAAGAATAGAGCAGCTCTGACAAGGTTGCTATATGTTTTTACCTTCTTCCCAAATGACAAAGGAGATAAAAAAGAAATTGTGTTCGAGGGACAAAGGATTGCGACAATTTTCATTGGCAATTGGACTCTTGAAAAGCCAAATTTTTAACACATTTGGATTAGTATTTCAACGAACGAGATTTGTTGTACATCAAAGAAGTATTATGTGTCTAACATCAATGAAAGTACACATATTTAGGTTAATATGTGCTGTGTATTTATATTAGGGGAGAGAGAAAAGAGGGCAATTGTAACATAGAAATACGAATATGCAGGATCATATGGCTTAGAACTTCTGATGTTTTAATTTTCGTTCTCTTTATATTCTATTACGTGACGTTTTAGTTTATTAGAAAATTTATCTCAGCTCTCAAATAAGTGGCCAATTAGGCCTCAAATAAACACCTACGCTAAAAACTGACATCTCCCGTACCGAAACTCAATAAAGAAAATGCAAGTGTAAAGCATTTGAAGGTACATATTGGAAACTGTCGTGCATCCAAGATGTGCAAGTTCTTTGACAATTCTTGGAAGGCCACTAAAAGATAAAACACACAGCTACAATATTGTCAATTCTATTTTGATTTGTCCAAGCTGCTTGGCACTTTGTTTTGATCTTTAGATGGAGATTCCAACTTGACAATCTCAGTCAATTGAAGGTCGTTATGCTCATTTGTTACGAGACTAGTACAGCCAAGAGTATTTTAGAAAATTCAAAACACATATGGATGACTTGCATGCGATACACTAAGTTATCATAAAAACAATTTTAGAAATTTAGGTAGTAAGGTCGTTAGATTCCATCATCCTGATCAGGATTCAACACCTATGGATACAAACATACAGATTACAAAGACCTGCTGAAATTGAGAGAAGCTGTCCTTGCAGGAAAAACGCTCACAAGTTTAATTGCTCCAAATAACCTTCTCAAATAGTACAAACCTTTCTAGCCTCTTCACCACCCACCACTAAAGGGAAAAGGCAAATAAATTAACAGAAGTCTCTGCAAAACTTAATGTAAATTACATGATCATCAGACGAAAGCACATTCAATGTATACTTCAGCTGCTGGAGAGTTATCTATCTCTTCCCACGAAAAGGGCCAGACCTTGGACCTGGGAACCTTGAAAACTGCAGCCGCAAGTAGGAAGAGTCTGGGTCATGTTCATCCATCTTATAACCTGGCAGTTCAACCGCATGTAGGATTAGAATAGAATTGTAGTATAATAAAACTAGATCCTGTAACAGAAATTAATAACACCGCCTAATTACAAAATCCATTCAAAACAATACACAGAATTAGAAAGAGTGAAGGCATATTCTGTGTCCTCACCACCAAGGCATGAAGCTAAATTTAAGAAATCAATTCCACTAAAAACATAAAATTAGAATAAATAATAAACTTTCACTTTACACCTCTGCAACCTATTAAAATACATAAAAAACCAAAATGCATTAATGACCCAAGAAAATAACTAGAAAGTTTTCTGAATGCTAGAAATGTATACTACGAAGACTACAAGCATTTCATAACGAGAAATAGATAGTTTCACAAGCTGCTGAAAAGAATCAACCTGGCAAAAAAAAAAAAAAAAAAGATCACCTTGCAAGGCGCTCAAAGCAGTAGCAGCACAGGCAGGGTCGGCGAAATCAACAAAACACAGAATGAGAGGATCTCCACCGCGCTGCAAAGATGAGTAACTCCACTTTCAGATAAGTTGGCATTAAAAAGACGCTGACTAGGCTCAAATCAAGTAAAACAAAGACGGTAATAAAGTGCCACGACTGACATGTTTGGACTCCTTGGTAACAAGTCTCACTTCTTTATACCCTACAAACGGACGAAAAATATCTAGATACCATGTTAAGTAAAAGTCGATAAGATAAAAAACAGGTAAAGAAAAAGAACAGCAATATTGGCCATAAACATGAACAGAGGTACTTCCACAATAATCGCTAGGATACGAGCTACTTCTCTTTTTGTGCTGTCAGGAGGAAGACCCTCAATATACAGTGTGCTAGATGCATCTGGAGGCAGAGGTAGTGTTTCACGAGGTCTGGGCATTTCATCCACAGGGAGTTGACTGCTAAATCCCATCCTTCTGCTATTTGGTGCAAGTTCTGGACCTACAGTCCCAAGACGACCTGATGCAACAGAATCTCGTATTGGAAGTGAAGGCACACTACCACCAACTGTTCTTAAACCACCTCCTCCTCCTCCACCATAGTTTCTACCTTCTCCGGAAGTTAGTGAAAGTTGCTACAGAAGGAAAAGAATTAATGTTCAGTAGGTAGATAAGCGACACAATAAAAATAAATAAATAATTTGTTTCAAGATTTGAATACTACCGAACTCTGGAGATAACGGTCATACGCTGACCCAAGGGCTTCTGTGTCCTTTACCACTTTAGGTCCACCACGGTCATCATCTGGTGCTAAATAATTATGCATTTCGTGTCCTAATGACACCCGAGATGGTGCAAGATCTGCGTTATTTGAGAAATTAATATTGTCAATGTATTCTCTATTAATCTATCAGATTACCAAAAGAAGCATCATAGGCACCAGAAAAACATGCCCAAAAGACAGGAACAATCTGATTAGAAAGTTATTCAAACATTCCCCTCCTTCCCCCAATCCCCAGTAGGACCCTCCCAAAAAAAATTAGCAAGATATTTGAGAGAGAGAGAGAGAGATACAGCGAGACAAGCATGCAGAGACACACACAAACACACTAAAACACAATGAGGGCAATTGCCTGGTACCATCTAACACCCACCCAGCCCAACTGCAGCATACAAAGATGCAATTGCATTTCAAACACTTCCAATATTCCACAGGGATAATAATGCCTCAATTACAATCCACATAACTTTTTTCTTCAAAGCCAACTGAAAGGAAATTGCTGATCTTAAATACTGAACCAAAACGTTCAACAAACATGTTTTGTGCCTCAAAGTTATGCAACAGAACTGGGTTATTCAAAGATGACGCATGACAACAAATTTGAAAGAGCACACATCTGAGAGGTCACCAAGTTAAATGAAATTAAGATGGTTTATTATCAACATGGAGGCAAGAAATGAGACGAGTGCAAATTATTTGCAATCAATGGACCAAATATCATGCAGCAAAGTCAGTAATTTCTAGCTAGAAGGTTTAAATACACCCATAAGTAACCTAAAATTGATATATAATTCCAACTACTTTTTTGTGTAACATAAAAACAATGTAAAAGCAAGTGACAATCCTTCACCTTCATTGAGCCACAGCTTTTGGGATCAAATAAAGTATTGGCCATAAGACCCAGAAAATCAATCATAGTTTTCAGAAAAGAAATACAAAATTAACCCAGAATACATGCAAAATATGAACTGATGTACAAGACAAACCCAAAAAAAAAAAAAGGTAAAAAGAATCAAGGTAAATAAACCAACGGAAAACGGAAAGGGGGGGAGATCTAATGCATTAGATCATCTTACCAATCATGCATGACAAAAAGGATCAGAAGGAAAAGAAGCAGCAAATCTCCTTCGGAACCCAAAATTAAAACAAAGTTACCAATGATTCACCAAATCAAATTATCAACTTTATATTGGTGCCAATAACAGGTAGGCAATCAGTAATTTTCCTATAGCCTTGATTTAAATCCATTATGACCAAACAAGTTTAGTGATCGTTGAACATCATACCTTAGCTTTAAAAAAATAAATAAATAATAGAGGAACATCAGTTTAGCCGAAACTAAAAACTAAGAGTTACTTAAATCCAACCTCAATAATTTTCCAGAGGCAACTAAAGACATAGACAAGATGAATAGATTGACTTGAGAAAAATGAAGCTACAGTGCATACTGCTGCACCAAAAATGAGATTCAAAAACATCTAGACAAAGACTCATCATTTACCAATATACAATCAGAAGAAAATCAACAGCAATCAAATCCCAAAACAAAAATCAATATTCGAAACCCTTTCTTCACAACTTAAGATGCTGACTCACTTTCAACATTTCAAAATAGGCAGCAGAAAAGATCCTTGTTTCTATTCTTCTTCAAGGCACTGATACAACATCACAACCAGGAACACTGTCCTTGTCCAACATTCATTCTTTCAACAAAAAGTGACTGTTCGTGCATATCATAAAAGTAGAATCATTTCTTACTCACATGACTTCCAACTAAAACCCTCCAAATTACAACAGTAATCAAAAAATCTTAATACATGTTTTCTCCATCCTCACCTTCTTGACCCCTGGCAAACCTTATTCTCTCAAAATCTCTACTTAAACGAAAAAATTGTTCAAAAACAAATCTTAACAAAATTTCTTCTTAATACTTAATCCGCCCTACTAGATATACAACAAGTACAATAACACAACAGTACAAACCGCCTAAATATCCCATTAACTCAAAATAAAACAGTAAAAAAAAATTACTACTTGTACTAATATGCTTCCAATTAATTCATTAATCAATCATTACAAATCCAATTCTACGTAAAGTTCAGATTTTACCCGAAAGAAAAAAAAAAACTTGAAAAACTTAAAACCCAGATAGAAATTCACCCAATTACTATCAATTTCTCACCATAATCGGAGCGAGGACGCTTTAGCATCCCTCCAGCGGTGGGCGGGTGCATTCCCCCTTGTCGATTCCAATAGGGATCCCCCATGTCTCCTACAAAAAAACCCACATAGTATCAGTAATTATTACCTATTATATGCAGAAATTTATGGTGTATATGAGGGAAATCGCAAACCTGAAGATTGGGTGGTGGAAGTGCGGCGGAACCCTAGCTCAGCTCAGCCGGGCAGCGGTGACTATTTGGTAAAAATGATTGGGGATTGGGGAAAGTGGGTTTATAGCTGTATCCTGTGTGAGTCAGGTGTTGGTATTATTGGTATGGACACACAATTGACTTGTGATTTTGCGCCACGTCAAATTAACTCTGGGGCTGTTTTGGTCATTTAAAATGTTCGACACTACAACCAATCATACTAGGCCACGTTAAATTACGATAAAGGAAAAATATTTTAACTCGCACTTTTTTTTTTTTTTTCTTTCAAGAAATCATAGTATGAAAAGTCAATCTCCTAACTCTTTGTCATACGCAATTAGAAGTGTGGTTCCGAGTGCTACATATTCCCTCCCCAGAAACCCTTCTTGACTGTCGTATTTGGGATTTAACCAATACTTTTTTGATGTTATTTGACAGATAAAAACATTTTACTTGCTTGTTGGGTTTAATGTTTTGAGATTATTTGACTTCCAAAAATTTTAAAGAACCAAACTGTACGTGAACAGGTTCATATTTGGCCCATTCAAGTTTGGAAAATTTTGATTGTTTATAAACAAATCAAGTCGAACACATGATTAGGCTCGTTTAATAATCAATAAAAATTGATCAAATATATTCGCAAATAAATATATAAATGTGAATAAGAATAAATAATAAATACATATACCTTGCATTAAAAAAATTATATGCGAAATCAGTATTATTATAAATAAATAAATAACCATGTATTTTTTTTTCTTAAAAAAAACCTTGCTTTTTTAAACTTGAATTTGAATTTGAATTCAAACTCAATTTCAACTCATTGAACTAAATAAAATGGAACTTGAACTCAAATAGACCTTAATGGACTAATGAATTAAACTTGAATATCATTTTGTTTTCGTTTAATGAATAAAAAATTCAAATCTTTATTGTATAACATACTAACAGAGCTTTTAACATTAAGTATTCGAATGGTTACATTTAGAAGCTCTCACTATAGAATCAACTTGAACAAATGCATCTTAGACTCAATTTTATATGTGGCCTTCTTTTAGGTATTCACACATTTTTACATTCAATTGTCCAAGACTTGCTGTTCCAAATCACTTATCTCGTCAAATTAATTTTGGGAGCTTTTTTGTCATTTTAAATGGTTTGACTCTATGAAAAAAATCTTTTTCTTTTTTTAATTTACAATCAATTATACAACAAAAATCTTTATGATTAAATTTTAAATTGGCGATTTTAATTCTCAAACACATGAGTACATCATTTAACATTTTTTTATATCATATACACATAAAATCTTAAAATTTTATTTTATTCAAGGGAAACTATCGATATTTATCAATTAGATTACCTACAAGGATATAACTGCTACATTTCTCTCAAATAAGGAAATATTACAAAAATTTTATTTCTAGTGGGTCTTCCATTCTTCACAAAATGATTGTAGGAAAAACATGTAAATGTGAAGGTAATTACAAATTTAGTTTTTCCTATGTAAAAGTTGTACAAGTGTACACTTAATATATAAACCGTTGAACACTCAAAAATTTGGTTTAAACATTTACTTGAGCTAGTGATTGGCAGGCATTTGGGCATACTATGATCACTTTTCCCCTAGTTTTTTGTATTATAGAGTGAGCCAAAATATTTTGAGAATTTGATCTCTCTCTCTCTCTCTCTCTCTCTCTCTCTTCTTTTTTTTTTTTTTTTTTTGAAAGCTTAATTTAGTGAGTTCTCCTGGGTTACCCAACGAAAGAAGGGTGAAGTTAAATGGGTGATTCTGCGAATGGAACCCAGGCTTACTGAGGAGGAGGAGGCCTATTAAGAAATAAAGGGTGTATTGGCTTTTTGGTGTTACAATCAATATTGGACATTCAACTAGATTGGTCGCAGAATTATGGGCAATTTGGCAGGGTTTGAAACTGGCTTTGGATTTGGGTTTTAAGCATTTGAAAGTGTAATCTGATCCTTTAAAACCATTTGAAAGGGTAATCTGATCCTTTATGTGGGAATGTGTTTGCTTCATCATGCTACAATGGACCACTTCTACCTTATATGGAAGATTCTTGATTTGTTAAAAGAGAGATTAGGACTTCTGTTGATCTCACTTTTGGAGAAAGAAAATTACTTGCGTTGATATATTAGCAAAGACTAGCCTTAACTTGCAAATGGTTTTATGTTCTCAAGAGATTATTATTTTTGTAAAAACTGATTTTAGAAAAGATCAAAATCATTTGTTCTTGTGTTTAGCTTAAAAAATTCAAAACCAAGGTAAAAAAAAGCAGTTGACAACATCACAAAACAGATTTTTTTAAATCAGAAGCTAAAAATAGGTAGAAAAAAACTTGTTGAGAACAGACCAGTCCCAAGTAATTTTACTCTACACCAATTTAGCTAACTTGAATTAATCCAGAGCTAAAATCAATAACTGAATCACTAGGGGTGTGCAAGTTGATCTGGTGACCCGAAAATCCGGCCGATTCGATCCAAACCTGATCTGAAAATTGCAGGTATCCGACCCACCGGGTTTTAGCGGATACGGGTCATATGTGGGTTACTCTATTAAGCGAGTCGGATACGGATTATGATTTTAAAAACCTGGCAGGTATCCGACCCGACCCGCATATGAGGGTAATGATGTAATTTTATAAGGTTTTGTAATGTTAATATGTGATATTATTATGTAATATTACTATGTGATATTATTATTATTATGTAATATGCTATTAGATATTATTATGTGAAATTACTATGTAGTATTTTTTATTTTTTATTAATATTAATATCAATATCTTTTATTCTTTATAAGGTTTCTTAATATTAATATGTGATATTATTATGTAATATTACTATGTGATATTATTATTATTATGTAATATGCTATTAGATATTATTATGTGAAATTACTATGTAGTATTTTTATTTTTATTAATATTAATATCAATATCTTTATTCTTATTTTGTAATCTTAGGCAGTAAAGAGTGCTGTATTATCAACATTGAAATGTGAAGAATTGAAGATGCGGTAATATAAACTCTAGTTATGATAGTTGTCTTGTGTGTTTTTTTTTCATTCTTTGCCTCAAAAACATGGTTGGTGTTTATGTTATAAGATTTGTGTGTACGGTGTTTCTCTAGTCTCAAAAAATTGAAATTTTCTTTAGTGCTTGCGATAAATTCATAGTTTGTAACACTTGATTTAATATATGTTATTTAAGTTTATATTTGTTATAAATGACGCTCTAATTATTATTAGATTATTTAGGATTTGAAGCAAATTTAACAGTGTGCATGTTCGACCCGAAAAAATGCGGATTTATGACCGAAAAAATACTAATATTCGACCCGCCGGATATCTCTATATGCGGATACGGATACGGGTTACAACTTTGCTGTGGGTTGGGTCAGAAAATACCCCATGCGGGTCGGATATCTGACCCGTGCACACCCCTATGAATCACGTCGTCGTCATCATTCATAAAATATAGGATAATGCTTGTGACCCAAGCCCAAATGGATATATGCAGATATTGAATCCTAATGTCCCTTAATGGAAAGAAAATCACAATCCATCAAACGGTAAGGAGAGGTGTATGTGTCAAGAACAGTGCAGACATGGCGCATACAGGTTCATTAATGTTTGTCATGGAGAACGCATATCTTCATCCATTATTTTCTTTCTTCATTGCAACTTGGATTTCATAAGCCTCTGCAGCCATAATTTCCATAGAAATGAAAACTAAGTTTACTTAAACTTAAGAGTGGTCCTAGCCGGCAAGCAGAAAAAGAGAAACCCAACCATACAATACAGGGTTGGGTGGTCCTCATAACATTATCTTGGATGTCAAGAACTCAATTTAATTCTTCATATTGCACTTGACGCTTCATCCCGGTTAGTTTATTGCCTTGATCTGCATGTTGAACTAATGTGAAGTTCATACAAGGTTGAATTTCGACTTCTCTTTTTTTTCATCGTAGCTTAGAGTTTATGATACATTTACGCACCTATTCACACTTAGTTGTAGTCAGGATATAACCTAGGGGTTTGTTTGGTTCAAGATGGGATGACTCTTCCTCGAACTATGAATCCTGGATAAGTCATCCTTGGATTAATAGTCCCAGTCATCCAATGTTTGGTTGATATTAGATTTGATCGGATATCTTAAGAAATAATGTCATTGTATATTTTGTCAAAATTGAATTTTGCTTTTGCTGACTAAAATACCCAAAATTTATAATATTATTTGTATTTGGTGATAGTGGTGGTGCACAGTAGAAGATGGTCATTGTGGTACATGATGATATATGGTGGTGGTGGTGGTGGTTTTGTTACATAATTGTCGTAATGGTAAAGCTTGATGGTGGTAGTACCCTAAAGTAGATGGTGATGGTACTGGTGTTGCCTGACATTGAGGTGGTGGTGCTCAGTAGTGATAGTGATGTGTGGTTGATGATCATGATGGTAATGGCCGTGCAACTTGGTGGTTGTGGAAGTAATGGTACACGATGGTAATAGTAGTGGTAATGGTAATGCACATGGTGGTGGTGGGAGCAAATTAATTAATAATTTTATTCCCCCATTTAAGAATTATCCCAGGATAACTAATGCCACCACCCCGTGGGATTATTTTACCCCATATACAAGGGACTAATTCAGTTAGGTAGGATGTACAATCCCATTCTTAAAATATAACTAAACATTGGATAATATAGTATTGGTAATCTAATCCTATATTATCCCGTGAACCAAATGCACCCTAAGAAAATATACTTTTTTTGGGAGAGGGGTCTCACAAGTATTATTTTTAGCAATTTGACAATGAACGGAGCAAATTGAATCAACAAAGCAAAAGTATATTCAATTTGCGTTGTCCATCTGCCAATTTTTTATCTTTACAGTGAAATTGTTTCGAATAGAAAGTTTTTAAATTGTAATGCCCTAGATCCAACCTTCTTTTTTTTTTTTTTTTTTTTGAAAAAGCCTATACTATTATACTATTATAAGAGGACTTTGAGGGGGCGAGGCCGTAAAATTCGAACCACCAACTATGGGGACAAGCAATAGAGCTCTAACTGCTCAATTCATTATTCGTTATTTATAGAGATATACTTGAATTTGGCATAATATTTGTACCAAATACTTCTCTTATGCATTAAGGTGTAGATAATAGAATTGAAATTTCTACTCCCGAAAGAAAATAAATTGGTAAAAGGATGAAAAATAATGTATAACCTGGCAAATTGACGAAATCAGATCCAGACATGGATCTTAATTTAAGATTTGTACTAGATAGGATGCATAGAAAGCTGCAAAAGAGTGCAATTGTGAATCCCCAACAGCAAAGCTGTTGGATTGCTCAGTGGAGAGTTTTGTTTTAGAGATATTATTATGTACGTAATAAAGCCGTATGTCTGTTTTTATGGGTACAAAAATGCATCTGTATGTTTTAGTTGGCAACGGGAAAGGTATTGTACAAATCTTTTGCAAATGTTTTATTTTTTTGGTAAATTATACAGAGCCTCCCTTTGGTGTGGCTCTTTTACAAATCACCCCCTCCGCTTTTAAAAATCTAAACTTTACCTGTTTCTGGTTTGGATTTTTTTTTTAAATATGTATAGAAATAACCAATCGTAATGGAATGCAAAAGTAGTGGCTACCTTCATATACATAAACAAGAAAGATTAGAAATAATATTTTCAAGATTAAAAAAAATTATAAGTACTCATCAAAATCAGTTAGTTCTCACGTGTTACATCTATGTTTTTGAAAAATTTCAAAGTCCAAATGTATAAAATGTAAGTTTCTAAACCACACGAAGGCAATCTATTAATTTACCAAACCATAAGGGGGTTCGTGTAGTTTATCCTTTCTTCATTTATGGTATAATCTGAAAATTTTTTCACAATAGTTTTTCTATATTTTTAACCATAGGGAATAAATTGGTAAAAAAAATAACATCCTAAACTTAAGCACGAACATGAAATCCGGATTACGTGAAAGGGTTTCAACCATCCTAGACCAATCCATAAAGTAGAAATCCTCCGAAAAAAAAAAGGCTGCATTTTGCAAAGCAATTGCTTTGACATCTATGTGCAGAATGGCCCCCATAATGCAATCCAGGGGCCGACCAGAATGTTAGGCAATGTCATGTACTCATGTCAAAAAGACCCCATAACCACTAAAATATTTGGCTTCTTCTCCGCAAAGTTAGTCTTTGGAAGCCTTCTTCTCTCATACTGCTATTTTGATCTTTTTCATCATTTTTTGTCTGGTTTTCTTCACTTGAATTCAATCAAGTGTTTCTCATCACTTTACCTAACTTTTTCCCCCCTCAAACAATTATGAAACACAAATCTCATAAGGCGGCTTTCAAGTTGGAGGTTATATATCTTTTTATAATGACTACTATGATTATATTATTAGTATCATCATTGCTAACTCCTCCAAGTCTTTCTCCTTTTTGCTAATTATGTTATCACCCTAACATATACACTTTGCTCTTTGGAGTAATTGAGATGTATTCTTGTTTACTGCAACTTTGTTTGCCACAAATCTTTGACATTGACTTCTTGATAAAATAACTTTTTTTTCTTTGACAAGTCATAGACAAAATAACGTATATTATATCAGGAATATCTTGAGTATATTTGCCATCGTCCACTACAAGAATACACGAGACTTCCAAAGAAGTATATGATCTTGATGTAATAATATTTTGCAATTGGAACTTTTCAACTTAACTTTGATGTTATACTTCGAACATTTTCTAATTTGTGATTTGTAATTGTAATTTAGAATGTGTCATTCTAAATTGAACCTTGACGTTTTGAGCTTGATTATAATGGAGCTTGAGGACACATGTGGACATTTGCTGAGTGCTAATGCATTGTTTTTTTATCCCACTTCTTACTTTTAATTTTTAAACTTCTGTAAAAGAATTATATGTTTAGTAATTACCTTGTATAAGTGCATAATTACTAGACTTTACTAGCTTCTTAGGTTTGTACCTATCTTGTATTTGAGCAAAGCAACTGAGTGAAATAAAAAGGCTTCCCCCTAATTATATCCAAATAGCTAAAAAAGCAGTAGCAATCTAAAGAAGACCATATGCTGAAATTCCGCAAAGAAGCCAAGATTAACTCATTTTGAGCACCATGTTGGCATGTAGGTATTTTCACTATAATTGTCTGTTGTCTTCTTGTTGGAGGTTGAAACTAATTGAAGTCCAAAACTTTAAGAATACGATTGCTCACTAACTCATATATAGGTGTTGTCTGCTATAGAATTGGGGTTTTATAATAACTACATACTAGAGTGTTGTTCGTTGGATTAAATAGGGATATGCTGCTGTTTTTCTAGTGGTTTTGGCTTCTGGGAATTGTTTTTTTTTTTTTTAAGGAGGGAAAAAAGGAAAAAAGAGATTCTTAAATCATGGAGCACTTTTGTCCTTTAACAGGGATAAATGAGTCTATCGAATTGAACATTTTAGTATTCAAGTTTTTTAATTATTTTAGCAAGCCCTCAAATTATGTTCAAAATAGATTTGGTTATATTTTCAATCGTATTCAAACGAGTTTTTATTGAATTTAAGTCAAAGGGTTTTAAGTTGTTTACATATGAATTTTGAATTTATTCTTATTAAGTTGAGTTTGAGATGACTTTGAAACTGTAACAAATGCTAAAATCCTATTTGTCTCTGGCTTGATTAACACAAATTCTCATAGAGTTGAAACCGATCCAAATATTGAATAGATTATTAATCTTCCAACACCCAGCTTAAAATGGATGAGTGCTTAGTAGTTTTTTTTGTTTTTTGTTTTTTGGAGGGGGGGGGGGGGGGGGGGGGGCAGCGATAATAAGGCTCACTTTGGTGGAATGCTTGTCAAATGTGATTTTTCAACTATTGATTTATAAAATTCTAGTCCACAAAATTTATGTCAGACTAGCCCTAAAATATTACAAGGAGAATAAAATCCAAAATAGTACTCCATATACTACTCTATGTAAAAATGCATTAATTAAACAACTCTTGTCATATTTACAAGATCTCAAATAACTCTTGCCATATTTACAAGATAATTGATTTCTTGAATTTAAATAAGAGGATAAGTGTGGAGAGAAAAATAAAAAATTGAACACAAAGTACGATAGTAACATAGTTTTAGTATCCCAACAAGTCAAAAACCAAAAAGAGCAATTTGTTCTATAAGTAAAAAGGGAAAGATACCGAGTGTTATATCATTTTGAAGTTATTAACATTAATTACATGCTACTGTTACACCTCTTTAAGACCATCAATTTAGAGGGCGAAATACACATATATTTTAGCCTATGTGGGGCGCAATATAATTAGAAACTTGAAATACTATGAAATGGTCAATTTCAAACAGAAGAATTGGCCTTTAAAGCATAAAACATATAAATAAGAAGATAGATGAGCATTTAGTAGTAATTGATAGTTAGATGAATCAATAGATAATAGTTTTATTCAATTCTTCACGCTTTCATAAGCATTTATTTCTATTAAATTAAACCTAACACGAGACTATTTCAACTAAAACATTAAACATAAAGCATAAAATTGTTTGCGATCATGTGGCGTATTGGTCATAGGCTTGAAGTTATTTATTATTGAACTGTTATGAAGTAATTAACTTGTATTAACAAACTTAATTAAAGCTCTTAAGGTACTTTGTATATGCATTTTGTGCAAAATACTCAACATAAAAAACTTGTATCCTAAAATTGTATGTAAATAAATCCAGTTATTGTAGTAATTCAACTTTTAGTTAATTTTAATGAAAATTTTGTGCATTAGTCATAATGGCACATTGAATGCAAGTGTTGTCAAAAGAGATTAAATTTTACGTATTTTAGTTTCTTGAAAATAATTTTACATGTCAAATAAAATTATGTCATATAAAAATATAGAAGTCGAGACGTTAAAAATAGGAATCAAAAAGCTTTGTACATCAGATCAAAATGTGTTTATCCCTTCATAAAATATATAGCTAATTGAATATTAGAACATTAACTTTCAATAAATAAAACTTTTCTTGATTGTGATTTTTTAAAATATTGGTTTTCGTACACATTCTTCAACTACATTTTTAGCTTCAAAACACGTATATCCTACAATAATATTTTTCAAAAAAAAAAAAACTACATTGTCCAAGCAACCACAAGATCGAGGAAAAGATTGTTACAAAAACTAACTTGTTTTAGTTAAATGCTCTAGAAATTACATGTAAAATAAAAAAATTTCGTTCATGCTTGTGCCACTATTTTAAAGTGGTCATGACTCGTGAGAAATTTATATCCAAAATAAATAATCGTTCTACTATTGAATAGGAGAAAATAGAATCAAAGTCAAAATTTGTTAGAGGACGAATGTTCAGCAATTGGACGGCCAGGATGCTCTCCCATTGATTGAGTCTGGCCTTCTTCTTTCATTTCATGCAAACAAGATTGGCCCCATTTTGAGTTATTTCTTGGGACCTGCTGCACCATCAACCAGACAACGTTTGCTCACCTACCAAATCCCAAATGTCTCGTGTCTCAATAAAAATTCTCCCATTTCTAGAAGAAATACTGTGCTATCCTAGTAAGTTCTCTATATAAAAGTCCAGTCTTAAGATCCTCAACTTTTTACTGAATTTCTGAGAAATCCACATAAGAATCCTCAAGCCATCAAATCTGATCTCGTGTTTAAGGCTTGCTATGGCGGCCTAAATTCTCGACTTGTATGCCATCAAAGTCCTCAATTAGACTCAATTAATCATGTTCAAATTCTCTGTCCAAATTTTTTAATGCCCAATTGTGTTTAATTTATTTTGTATCGTTTCGTGTTGATGCGATGTAATTTTATATTAGATACATTTGAGCACTAAAAAATTTGAACAAATGATTTGGAGTGCTAATATATGTGTATGTATAGAAAAATGTAGTGGATGAATGGGAAATTAAAATTGTCAAACAATTCGAAGACCAGAAAACCATTTTCTTCATCAAGTGATACAAGTATACTACGACTTATTACCATTGTGGCAATGTATAGAAGGTTGTAATCATTTTAATTTATTTTATTTCATCTTGTACAAAAATTGTGCAAGAGACACATTCACCAAAAAATTTATGGATAAATAAATCGTGTGTGCCACAATTTGCATTGTACAGATCATTGCCACTTTTGCTTATGACTAAATATTATTATCTAAACTATTTACCATTATTACTCTCTTAAGTCCTCCATAACTTAAAATTTCTGATACACAAAGTGATTGGACATATGTATATGTCTCCACCCTGCTGTAAGTATCCATACAATAAACACTATCTGATTTGCAACTTTTCCAAAAGATACATTCAAGTATAGGCTGCATATGAATGGATGTTTTTCGGAGTGTTTTTTAAAAAATATTACTATATTTACTTTAAAAATTCTTCTTAGTAAATATGTATGTGAGATAAAAAAATAATTGAAAAACATGTATGAAGTTTCTAAATAACAGTAACAAGTAAACAAAAGCCATAGTTTCATGAGGTTAAGTATATATTGTTAGTAAGTTTTAGCTTGTATAGGAAGTAGAACAATTCTTGTTCTCGTCTTCTATTAATAATAATATGAACTTTTATTAATTGAATTGACTAATTGATGCCATATTGATGCGTTTTCCTCACTTATTATTGCAAAACTAATATCTACGTCTGGTTGTGAGGTTTTTATATTTTTTTTTCTTTTCTGTTTAAAGAGGATTAACAACTACTCTCTTAGTGACTTGAACCCAGGACTTATAGATTTTAAGCGAAGCGTTTTACCAACTAAGCTACGTTTCATTATTTGTGTGGTTTTTATATTTTAATCACTGTGTATTCTTTATTTAAAATCTAAGTACAACATAGCCATCATTCTCAAAAAACAAAAAAAAAAAAAAAAAGAAGTACAACATAGCCATCACACTATAGTCGCTGGTCGAGAGGTTTTTGGTGATGGGGAGTTGTACTCGTTTCCTTGTCACCTTGGTGTAAACTTTTTAAGGTTCAAACTCATGTACAACTGTTTAATGTGTAGTAACATGCCATGTTATGGATAGTAAGAATTTTGACATTCCAAATTCTTTATAGATTCAAGATCATGTACAAAATTTTTATGTGCTCGTGGCTTATTCATTGCGAAACCTGTAGTAAAGGATAATGGGTTTTAACATCGTGACTAAAAATTAAAATTCAATGTAGTACATTTTTCTATTCCTTTGGTTTGGTTCCAAGGTATTACGTGCCTATGTGGCATCACATGTCACGTAGCAACATTTTACGAAAAGTACCAGTTTCTAAATCCCATAACATCATTCTTAAATTCTTGACTGGATTGGTTTATGTCCCTAATCACAATTTACAATTGAGATCGTGAAGTAAATTTTTATAAAAAATTATTATTATACCTCGTAGACATGGTTTAAACAACAAAATTTACAATTGAGATCGTGAAGTAAATTTTATAAAATTTATTATTATACCTAATGTCACTTGTAGAACTCGTTGGCGTATCAACAATAGAAATAAAAAAACAAGGTTAGTCCTATTGTTAAGCATGAAGTTGATATTAACAACTTTGACTTGATTTACAATATTATATCTAGTCCGAAATCAAATTTAACGAGTGATTTCTTCTAGAAAATGAACGTAACAAATAATGTTTCAATGTTTAAGTAAGGTGGAATCCCCATGTCTAGTACTTACAAAATAACAAGGAGTGCCTTGTTGAGAAGATGTGTATTGGTGCATTACAAGACATTATTACCTCGCATACCTTGACCATATAATATATATATATATATGTATATATATATATACATTTTTTAAATTATCGGATCTCAACTTACCCATTCAATTATACACTTCATGACCATTTATTTATTTTTTTATCTTGACCTATCCACGTCATTACCCAAAGTAAAGGCAAATTAAAAACACATAAAATGGTTTAAAGTACATTTTTTGTGTTATGTGATACAACAGTATCAATAATATTCTACTAAATTCCAAATAAGTACATTGAATCCTCCTTATCTAATGAATATTATGCGCAACTAACTATCTTATTTTATTTAATAATATGTAATTAGTATTAGTGCGTAGCATATCTTATCCATGTAATATCTTTTTGAGGCTAACATCACTTGTTAGACTCACATGGGCGTATCACGCGATAAAAATAAGAGTTAAGGTTAGTTGTGTCATTCCACATGAAACTGATATTAACGACTTTGACTAGATTTACCGTATCGTATCCAGTCCAAGCTGGGTATGTTGGGTGGTTTCTTCTAGAAAATTGACGGAAGCTCCCATGTCCCGTGTTTAATGGGGGTTTGATTAGTATTACAAAATTTCAACTTTCAACCCTCTAAATTCACCATAAATTGTCTTATAATCCTTAAAAGTCAATAGTTTAACTAACACAATCGAAACAAAGAAAATAGAAATTAAGTGAATTGATGGGATAATTGAATTCTACTAATAACATGGAATTATAATAATACATGAAGAGGGAAAAAAAAAACAGAGTGAAATGTTTATTTCTATAACGAAAATTATCCCCTTCAACTTTAGCCATGTTTATAAATTATATATACTTGTTCATCTTTTTATTTTATATTGTATAAAATTAATTCTAATTGTGGATTGATTAGTCATACATCAAAAAGACAGAAAAAAATTCACATTAATTATCAGGAAGACTTATATGCTCTTATTTGAACTTTTTCTGCAATCCTTGTTGCAAAAATATTATATATTTGTTGACTAATCTAAAAGGCATAGAATTATCAACAATTAATTACATGCATTTACATAAACGTTAGACATATGCTGCCATTATTGTCCTTTTTATACATAATAACTAGTCAAATTATTGCCTTTAATTGAAGCAAAAGTTAGACAAAACACTGTAAATTTAAAAGCAAATTTGAGGGATAAACCCACACAACTTTTTTTTTCGTCACAAATTAGTCTCAAGAAAACCATAATTAAAACTCAATTAATTAAACTGTAACCTAAACATAATTAAAACTCAATTAATTAAACCTTAACCTAACATTTTGTCTATACATTAATGCATGAATTACATTTTCCTAAACAAATCATGTTAGTATATGGCTTTTTTTTTATATCTAGTTATGTATACTAGATCTATTCAAATACTGAGAAAATATACATATACAAGTGTTTGATAACTTAACCAAATACTAAATATTAATGAACTAGTACTTTTTATCTTCCATGTGTTTTAAAATGAAATATCATACCACATAATATGATAAATGCCACTTAACTTCTATACAAAATTTTAAATACAAAATTTTCTATTCCTAATTTTGGACAGATCTAGCAACACAATTCTGAACTTCTTTATGTCTCTTTATTGCGCTCACACATACGCACACAGTCTATCAAATGCATACAAAAGATATACTTCCATTTGTCTTGCACATGCATACAAACCGTAACTTATACTTTAATGTAGCAAAGCCAATTAATTAAAAAGTACAATGCTTGAGAGCATTTTGAACTCTCTCTTTCCTAAACTGTTTAAAATAATAATAATAATAATTTCTCTCTTGTCCCCCTCAAATCACAAGTACCTAAATATATTTTCAAAAGTCGATGCATTATTATCTGGTATATTAAAATTAATAATTTAACGTTATGTGATGATTATAATTCATATTTTGCATTATTTGTTAATATGTTATTAATTTTAATATATTACATGACATGTCACATGACATACGAGGTGCACCTAATATTTATTCAGAATAATTAGTACGAAAAAAGTATAGTCCAACGAGAGTAGGTTAAAAACCCAAAAAAAAAAAAAATATTGCTAGTAGATTTATTTTGGGTGAAAGATAACATTGTTGATAGGTTAAACACTAATCTCTTGTTAATCTAATCTAATCTAATATCCAAAAAAAGAATAAAAAAAAAAAAAAGGAAGGGCCAATCCTCAAAAAAAAAAAAAAAAAAAAAAAAAGTTAAAAGGAAGCATTGGGAAATGTCTCCCTCTCATAATTTAGTAGGAGCATCAGACTAGTAGTAGTAGTAGTACTTGCAACAACTTTCTTTTTTATACTTAAAATCTCCTTCTCAGTCGATTTCTTGCCTTTTCTGCTTCCCCTTCTTTGACCACCTCTTTCTTCTCATTCATCCTTTTTATTTATGTTTTTAAAAAAATTATAAATTACTATTTTCTCTCTGCAAAATCTATATATTTTTCACTATTTTATTTTTTTCTTTCCGTTTTTCTCTCTATTCCTCCGCCGTCGTCGTCGGAGTTTCGTTTCCTCTGTCTCCGACACGGCTGCCGGAAGTCCCGCTTCGTAAGAAACTCTGCCGTTTTCTCACTGTTTTCAACTGGGAAAAAAAAAGCGGATAATCGCTAGGAAAAGTTTAGTCTTTAGCAGGACTTTGGATTGACTGGCGAGATTTTTTATAAATTTTTTTTGGTGGAGGAGTGAATTTTGGTTGAGTTATTCAGATCTGTGAGGTTGAGGGTTTACTTTAGGGTTTTAATTGAATTCTTTTATTTGGAAGTTTTTGGTGAGGGTGAGGGGGAGAGGGTTGTTGATGGTAGTGTACGGAGGGGACGGTGTTATCGACGTCTTCGCCGGTGCCGGAGGAGGAGGAGGAGTTGATGATGAGCAGAGGAGTTGGTGGGTGGTGGAGGCGGCGGTCCGGTGCTGGCGGTGGTGATTCTCTCACATGGAATGGCAGATCTTGTTAGTTACGGGAATGCGGACCGTGATATCGAGCAGGTCTCCCTTTTTTTCCCATATTTTCTCTCTCTTTTTTCCCCCTAAATATTAATATATTTTTGCGTGATGTTATTGGAATATAATGTGTCTTTTTTTGGAGGAAAAAATTGGATCTTTATCTTCACAAATTTGACAATTTTCGAGGAATTATTTGTAAAATTTTCTATACAAAATTACTTTGTAATTTAAAAAAAAAATTCCTTTGTTTTGATGAAATTTTTGTGATTTTGAGGAGAAAGAAAAATTTTTGGTTGGTTTTTGTCCTACTTTTCATCGTGATAAAAGTAGTTTTACTTATTGCACTGCTATGTTTAAGATTAGGCAAGAGAATGGAGGTGAAGAAATCTTATGGTGCGGAACTATTGGAGTTTTATATGTTATCGAGCAGAAATGCGGATTTTTTGCGTTAAATAATTGTTATTTCACATTTAATTTTTCCAGTAATGTTGATCCGCTGATCATTTTTACCACAATACCATTGCATAGAAGTTGGAAAATGTGAAGTTAGTGGCTGAGAGAAAAACAGTTTATTGTGAACAATTGCTTTGTTGATTTTTTTTTTTTTTTTTTGGATCATGGGTTTGGTTGGTAACTTTTATTTGTAATGGACATTTGGAAAATGGTTCAGTGAGTTTAATGCAAGTGACAGATATGGCCAAGTGTTTGGAGATGTACGGTTCTAATTAGCCCATCAATGTTGAAATCATTTTGCGGTGATTCTGGTGGGATATATTAGAGGAGTAGGGAGAAGATTTAAATATGTACATAGATTATGTTTTCATTCCATGCCTTGTTAAATTATAGTTGCTTTTCTTTCTTGTCCAAAAATTTTGGGTTATGCTTCACAGTAGCTGAAGGCAGAGGTATTGACATCTCTAAGTTTGTTGGGTTAATGTTTGTCTGAAATGATTCGCATCTTATATTTTGCCAATTAATTTTTTTTCCTTTTGCGTGGTATGTGTTTACTGACTTTTATAATTTTTGCAGGCATTAATTGCTTTGAAGAAGGGTACTCAACTACTGAAATATGGTCGTAAAGGGAAGCCTAAGTTTTGTCCCTTTAGACTTTCTATTGTAAGTCAATTTTTACTTTTTTATTTGTACTAAATGTGGAATAGTCCTTTTTCTTTCTGCCATGGAGTTTGATAAACAAAGATTGATGTTCTATTACAACAAAACTTTGTCCTGTGTCAAATGCTGAGCCAAAAAAGATATTGTAGGATTTGCCAGATTTGCTTATGGCTTAAAGGAAGGATGTAAATTATTGATTCTGAGTGCCATTAAGTTAGAAAAATGTTTATGCTGTTCTGATTTACAATTTATACCTGCCTGGAGGCATAATCTCTATGAAACCTTTCAATGCTTGTCTGAAATTCTACTTTTCACAAATTGTTGCTTCTGTTATTCTCTACCTTGTTATTTATTTAAAGTCTAATATGGTAGTAAAATGATGAGCTGTACCTCACAGGATGAATCTTCTTTAATCTGGATTTCTAGCCGTGGCGAAAGAATCTTGAAGTTAGCATCAGTTTCCAGAATTATTCCTGGACAAAGAACTGTGAGATTTTAAAAGATTTTTTTTATATGTCCAATTTTTTCTTTTTCATGATACACGTTTATCGTTTATGTTTCCAGTAATTGCTAATTTATTTTTCCGGTGGCTCATTTAAATTTTATTTGGAAGCTGTTCTAATTTAAGGTCTTGAATGTACCATCAGGCTGTTTTTCAGCGGTATCCTCGTCCTGAAAAGGATTATTTGTCCTTTTCGCTTATATATAACAACGGGAAAAGATCCCTTGATCTGGTTAGTGTCAGGTTTCATTCATAGAATGATACTGTATTTTGTTCTTGGTTCTGTTAAGTTATAAATTGACCACATTGTTGTTCAGATTTGTAAAGACAAACTTGAAGCAGAGGTGTGGATTGCTGGCCTAAGAGCATTGATACCTAGTGGGCAAGGTGGACGATCAAAAATTGACGGGTGGAGTGATGGAAGCCTCTATTTTGATGTAATTTTACCTACCTGGCAACCTTCTCCTTCTGTTTAACTTGCATGATTTCTATTTTATTTTATGTTTTTGATCTTTACTGAGCCAAAGAGTAGTATTCACTTGATTGTTTGTTGAAACTGACTAAAGAAGTTTGAGTGTTGACTTTGTCTGTGGATCTGTTATTGGATGTGTATGTACTTGTTTATGATGGTCTAGCATTTGAGCATCAGCCAGTTTATACTACTTTGATGATTTCTGATTTCATTAGAGGATTGGCTTTGTCAAATGTTGCATTTAGAGGTCTTAAGTAAGAATATTTTTAAGCCCTCAGTACAAAATGGTTCTGAGTGCTGAACCACAGTTTTTTATGATGTCATCACTTTGTTCTGTGCTGACTGTTGGTCTTAAGAGTTGGATGGGTAATCTTAGGTAATCTTTATTATCTGGAGGTGGATGAGTATAATACTAGTTTATTATTTGTCATTCTTTGATCTTTACTGAGCTCTAAGCATTGAACCATTGTTTTTTATGGTGTCATTACATTGTTCTGTGCTGATTTGGTGGTTTGAGAGTTGGATGGTCTGTCTTAGGTAATTCTTATTAATTGGAGGTGGATTAGTCTAGTACTAAGGTCATTATTGGTCCATCCTTTTCTTGACTACTGATAATGCTAGTTGTTTGCATTCATTTTTTTTTTAATTTCTCGTAGGCCCCCTTTTTTTGTTGTTTTTTATTTTGGGGGGGGGGGGGGGGTGTGAAAATGGAAGCAATAAAATTTTAAACAATTCAACACAAAGCTAATGGTAATATTCTGCACTAAACTTTCATGTTAAGGTACCAATCAAATATAATAGGGTTGTGTTTTATCTTTTTTTGGCCATCAGCATAAGCTTTTGATAAATAAGGGATAAATCATTAAAAATCAACTGATTCAGGTTTGCGAAATATTTATTTTGAATTTTTAGTGTATTTTTTATTGCATGTGAAAGGAGATAACAAGATACCATCAGATGGAAAATAAATTATAGGAAAGGAAAGGAAAGGAAAAGAAAAGAAAGGAAAGTGTTATCTCTTATCTTTGTTTGGGTAGACAAAGGGAAAAAAAAAAGGAAACAATAACTTCACTGTTTGGAAAGGGGGCTGGATTGGAAGGAAAGATTTATTAAAACATTTTTCATTACTAGGAGTTTTTTTGGTGTTCTGTAAAACTTTAGTTAAATGTAGTGTCCTTTTGACTTGTATTGTTTAAATGCTTCAGGAGAATCGAGACTTGATATCAAACAGTCCAAGTGACAGTTCTCTTAGTGCTACGCAAGAAATCAGCTCTTCAGAGGTTTCTGTGAGTTCCAACACAATTGCTTCTCCAAAGAGATTCCAGTCCGATAATTCAGTCCAGTTTGAGCGAGCACATGTAGCTTTGGATCAAATGAATATGCAAGTTAAAGGGTCTGGTTCAGATGCTTTTCGGGTTAGTGTTTCTAGTGCCCCTAGCACGTCTAGTCATGGTTCTGCACCAGATGATTGTGATGCGCGTGATGTATATATTTGGGGTGAGGTTATACGTGATAATGTTGTTAAGGTTGGGCCTGAAAAAAATGCTAGTTCTGTTACCACAAGAGCTGATGTGCTTCTTCCTAGACCATTGGAGTCAAATGTAGTCTTAGATGTGCATCATATTGCCTGTGGTGTCAGACATGCTGCATTAGTCACCAGGCAAGGAGAAGTTTTTACATGGGGTGAAGAATCTGGTGGACGGCTTGGCCATGGAGTTGGGAAAGACGTTATCCAACCTCGTTTAGTTGAATCTTTGTCTTTTACCAGTGTTGATTTTGTTTCATGTGGTGAGTTTCACTCCTGTGCTGTCACCGCGGGTGGAGAGCTTTACACGTGGGGAGATGGCACGCATAACGCAGGGCTCCTTGGTCATGGAACTGATGTTAGTCACTGGATACCTAAGAGAATTTCAGGTCCCCTCGAGGGGCTTCAGGTTGCAATGGTAACTTGTGGCCCATGGCATACTGCCTTGGTTACGTCAACCGGACAACTCTTTACATTTGGTGATGGAACTTTTGGGGTTCTAGGCCATGGGGACAGGGAAAATGTTACATTTCCTAGAGAAGTTGAGTCTCTGTCGGGATTGAGGACAATAGCTGTTGCATGTGGAGTGTGGCATACTGCAGCTGTAGTAGAGGTCATTGTAACACAATCTAGTGCTAATGTCTCATCTGGAAAGTTGTTTACTTGGGGTGATGGAGATAAAAACCGCCTTGGACATGGTGATAAAGAACCTCGACTGAAACCAACTTGTGTGCCTGCACTTATAGATTATAATTTTCACAAAATTGCTTGTGGGCACAGTTTAACTTGTGGCTTGACTACGTCAGGACATGTTTTCACCATGGGAAGTACTGTTTATGGTCAGCTTGGAAATCCCCAGTCTGATGGGAAGCTACCTTGTTTGGTGGAAGATAAGCTTACTGGGGAAGCTGTTGAAGAGATTGCTTGTGGTGCTTATCATGTGGCAACGCTTACATCAAAAAATGAGGTTTATACCTGGGGTAAGGGAGCTAATGGGAGGTTGGGCCATGGAGATGTAGAAGACCGGAAAACACCAACGCTGGTTGAAGCTTTGAAGGACAGAAACATTAAATATATTGCCTGTGGTTCAAATTACACTGCTGTTATATGCCCTCACAAGTTGCCATCTGGTACTGAACAGTCTCAGTGTGCAGCTTGTAGGCAGGCTTTTGGTTTTACTAGGAAGAGACATAATTGCTATAATTGTGGTCTTGTGCACTGCCACGCGTGTAGTTCTCGCAAAGCACTGAGGGCAGCTTTGGCCCCAAGTCCGAGTAAACCACATCGTGTATGTGATGCTTGTTTTGCCAAACTGAGTAATGTGGTGGAGACTGGAGCTAATAATCGGAGGAATGCTGTGCCACGACTTTCTGGTGAAAACAAGGACAAATTGGACAAGGCTGAGCTTCGCTTAGCAAAATCAGCACTGCCATCTAATCTTGATTTGATTAAGCAATTGGATAGCAAAGCAGCAAAACAAGGAAAGAAAGCGGATACTTTTCTGGTGGGCCGATCGTCTCAAGCACCTTCTTTGTTACAGCTGAGAGATGTTGTTTTGTCCACGGCTATTGACATGCGCCGAACTGTTCCAAAGCCGGTGCTGACACCATCCAGTGTCAGTTCTAGATCTGTGTCCCCTTTCTCAAGAAAACCTAGCCCACCGCGTTCGGCTACACCAGTTCCAACAACATCAGGACTTTCTTTTTCCAAGAGCATTGCTGATAGTTTGAAGAAAACTAATGAACTTCTGAATCAAGAAGTTCATAAGCTACGCGGGCAGGTACATCCTGAATTTAATGCTTTTTTTATATAGATCGATGTATTTTGGAATTTGGATTGCCTGATTATTTGTGTTTCAAACTTCCATCAACTTTCTTCTCTCGTGGACCTTATTTAGGTTGAAAGTCTAAGACATCAATGTGAACTTAAAGAAGTGGAGCTCCAGAAATCAACAAAAAAAGCTCAGGAAGCTATGACACTCGCTGCAGAAGAAGCTGCTAAATGTAAAGCTGCAAAGGATGTTATTAAGTCACTAACAGCACAGGTCAGGCTGTTATTTTTTTTCTTGTTTTCAAGAAAAATTGACATAAAAGAGTTACCTATCTTTCTCTGTGTGTGTGTGTGTATGTTTTTTTTTTTTTAATTTATAAACAAAGGTTCCACAAGTATGTTTAGTTACCAATAGGATGCTTACTTGATTTCACCTTAATTTTTTCCAGCTCAAAGATATGGCTGAGCGATTGCCACCAGGTGTTTACGACACTGAAAACATCAGGCTGCCTTACCTACCTAATGGCCTGGAGCCAAATGGGATACAATATCCTAATACAAATGGAGAACGTCATTCAAGATCTGATTCTAGCAGCTCTTATATGGCCTCTCAAATCAGTAGTGACTCTATGGTTAATGGTGTGCAAGGCACCAGTGAATTGCCCAGGGATTCTTGTGGTAGCAGTGAAACTAACCAAAGCAATCAAGTTCGGGGACTTTTAACCCCATGTGGGAGGGATGGTCGGTCTGATTTTAGAGTTTCTAACGGGAATGGAGATGTTCAGGCACGCAACAGTGGTGCTTATGATGCTGAAAATAAAGGTGGGCCTTTCCAAGATGGTGAAAATGGCCCAAGGTCTAGAAATGCAGTAGTTCCTGGCAGTGTTAATCAAGTTGAGGCCGAGTGGATTGAACAATATGAGCCTGGTGTCTATATAACACTAGTAGCCCTTCGAGATGGAACCTAGAGATCTGAAACGAGTGCGCTTCAGGTATTCAGATGTTGATTTTCTGTCTCTTTTAATTTGTGCTGTTTTGAAATCAATGGATATTTTATAGTTAGAGAGGTGACTTTTTAGTTTGGTGTCGAATCACCATGATTATTAATTGATAGATTTCCTGTTTGTTTATTCAATGATGAACAATATCAGCTTTAAAAGTAAAAGTTGCTTGCTTCTTGAAAAAGTCATCACGGAGTTTTTGAGGGCAAACCTCCTTAAAGAATTTGTTAGAGTTAATTCTTGTAATTCATGTGGCTGTTTGAGAACTCTACATTTACAGTTGGTTGCTCAAAAGTAATACTTACATTTGCTCTAAATAGTTGCAGACTTCTGTGTTGATTGCCAAATTCTGATTCAGGGTTAGTGTTGCAATTTTTATGTGACAAGACTTTGGAATGTTCTTTTCTGAGTTCCAGCATACGGTGTAACACGTCTTCAATTTGACTGAAAATTTGATATTTAAATTGCATCCGCAGTCGGAGGAGATTTGGAGAGCATCAAGCGGAGACTTGGTGGTCAGAGAACCGTGAAAAAGTTTATGAGAGATATAATGTTCGTGGATCAGACAAGTCATCGGTTTCTGGCCAGGCTGCTCGCAGGTCAGAGGGAAATGTTTCACCGTCTTCCCAAATATAGCAACAAGATGTGTATCCTCCATCTCTACTTTTTTTGTAATTTGTCTTAGTGGTGGTTGGAAGGCTGAGCCACACCAGGTGGGAGGAAGCAAGACATCCTTTCTCTGACCCTCCCTCGACCCTCGACCTATTTATTTTGCTCTTTCACTATTTGTTTCTTGTCTAATTTTTTTCCTTGGGTCTCTGCCTTACATACTTACCTGTTGTATTTTGTAGTGTATATAAAAGTCCTCCAATTTTGTACTCATGCAAAGTTTCTTCCAATCTCTTTAGCGTTAGTTGTTTTATTATAACCTGCATTTTTCAGTGTTCAAAGCGAAAAAGTGTAGTTTAAGAATACTCTCAGCTGCAATCTTCTCAAAGTCAGGAACTTTATGTGCATCATTATAGTTGAAAAGGCAATTTAATTATTGTCCGGGTCAGCAGGTGAGGTAGAGATATGCTTGCATTCGTCTGTTGACTGAAAAGGATTTGTGCTAATTCAAAGTAAGCTACAGTTGTTTTGACTATGATTGAGACTCTCACCTCCAGCCTCCCGATGCTGCCTCCAGGGAAATTTTGATTTTTTTTTCGTCATTGTAATGGAAAATGAATATTCCTTCCCCGTGGCCGTCATGGATAAATTATTAACTTTGATAGACTAACTTATTGATCCGGATTACTTAATAATAATAATAACAGTAATAGTGGTAATACCCATCTGCCCCATTTACATTTCTTGTAGTAATGGGTGACGTGCATGATGTTAATGTAAATCCTCAACTTCGCGCGTCGAATAATTTGACTGGAATGTCAATCTTCAAAAGTCTGTTGGGTCTGAAGCTTTTTAATCTCATGTTTTCGGTTTTCGCTATAATCTTTCTTTCTTAAGGGCTTCACTATAAGTTAAACTTTGAGTATGTTTACGAGATTCTATCCCACTAAAAAAAAAAATACTCTATTAACTATTCCACCGAGTTTGAATTTGGGAACATAGTTTTGACAAATTGGTATTGCTAATTCAGTCCACAATGTTGGTTACAAATATAATTGTCACCATGTATCCTTGTTACTATTTTTGTTTTTTGGCTTGGTAATGGAGAGAAGGCAAAGGACAAGGTAGAATTGCTTAACCATTTTGATGACTTTTTTTTTTTTCCCTTTTTGAGCCACTTTGATGATCCTTTGCTTCCTTTACTTATCGGAGGTATTTAATAATTGAAAATCTATAGGGAGGGAAATTCTTGTTCAGATTTTTTGGCTAATTTAAGAGTTAAGGCTAGTACCCCTTCATATTTTGTAATCAATTCCACTTGTTGAGTTAGACTTTTTGTCGAATCCAAATATAGCACGGATTAGCTGAGAAATAACTAGCCAACACACTCTTATAAATATTTTCTATACCCTTTCCTTACCCAAAAAAAAAAAAAAAAAAGAAATCCATAAAAGAGGCGTTTCTAGTACTCACCTGCTAAAGTCTCAGAAGGTATCTCGTTTTCAATGGAAAACTTCTGAAGGTAGCTTGAACAGACCACCTTGTTTTCACCAAACCTATATTTTGATCTTTCCCTTCTCTAGAAACTAGCTTTCAATAATAATTTAACGACCTTTGACATTAAAACTTTTTGGTTATTTTAGACTACCATACGTTCTTAATTTTGTCTGTCTCTCACATGTTAATGTCATTAGCAAGATAGACATGGTAGAAGACTTTGGTAACATGGTTTGATTTCAAAGGTCTGGGCGGCGGCATAGAATCTTAGCTGCGTGTACAAGACTTTCTCATCTCACCTAATAATAAAGCAAACCCTTAGAACTTATAGAAAATTAAATTGGCCAGTTCCTAATTCTGCTTCAAATTGGTTTAAGATGGAAAGAAGAAAATGACATCTTTGTCGAATACATAATTTGGAGTATTTCAAATGTTGTGGGGTTATTGTAAAAGTCTTATACCAACAATTGCAAATCTGCATTTTGGCCTTTTTACAAATAGTTCCTACGATGATGGTTAAAGTATGGTCTCCAAAAATATACAAGTGCACTTAAAAGATACGTATTTAAATTATTCATTTAGCTTCTTCTTTCCTAACAACGTTTGCAGTTAAATAATAGTGTTTGAAAAATAGGAAAATGCAAGAAAATTACAAAAGGGAAATTGCCTTGCTCAAATACGTTTTCAGTTTTTGTTTTCAAAATAACTAATGGGTAATTATATTTGTTCTCTTAAAACCATGTCCTTTTCACCTTTTGCTCTACTGAAATACCAACTGAAACAATCAATCCCTTAAAAGTTTAAGCTAAGCTAAATAAGTGCGGATTTCATAGTTTTTGTCAATAATGTAAACAAAATTATGTATGTTTTAACGCACATTTATCAAAATTATTGATATACTTGCATCAATAGCTGCTTGCGTACTCCAAAAAAGGAGCAAGCAGCTACCAGAGTGAGTGTTTCCTCAAAGTGAGTGATCCTTGGGTAAAGGTCACAATGGCTGACGGAAGAAGCGCACGCGAGAGTGTTAAGGGATTCCTGAAAAAGGAGTTTTGTTTGCTTTATTTACTAAAGTCGGTGAAAAAAAACCTTTTATTTCCCAGTATATATGCAGCCACCTTCTTCAGCTGGCGTTGTGCTTGCTTCCATGAAGAGTTTCTGCTCTTCAAGGGGACAAGAAAATGCATATGATACTATGCTGCATGTTTGATTTTGCAATAACTTTCATGAAATTAAACACCATTTTTTTCTGAAGTTTTATGATCAAGTAATTCAGTGGGTTATTGATGCAATTAATTGTTCAAGGGTGTAACTGGAGATATGAGTATAGATTGAGAGAACCAATTGTAGTTGAAACATATGTGCTTATGCTCACATCATATAAGCATATATCTTTTCATATTCACACCATATCCATATAAGAAAAGTAATATACTAACAAAATGGGAAGAGGAATTGTGAAATGATGAATTTATAAAAAAATGTTTGACCAATTTGAAATGTAGTAGTACTAGCTTTGATTCCATCTGAAACTAAACAAATTACAAAAAGTACCCTTTTCAAAAAAAAAAAAAAAAGTATAGAAAACAAAGGAAATTCTATTTTTCAGAAGTATAGGACGACCAAAAATTTTCAGACACGTTCAAGTCTACATTGTTCACAGCTTAACTACGCATTAGATTCCAATAAGTCTTACAAATCAAAACCAATCTAAAATCAACAAGTCTTATATGACATGATGCATACTGCCTTGGAGATTTTACATGTCTGATTGCCAAATTTCCATTGACTTTGTAGCTGTTGATCACAAAAGCTAATACCAACAAGATGGAAATTTGAATCATGCATAGTCTTTCATAATCAGATAATTCACAACAAATTGTCTAAAGAAAGAAGCTTCATTAAGAAAAAAAAATGTCATTAATTTCAGCACATCTTCCATCCATACATATAAATTATGGATTCGAAAATTCTAAATTCTAGTAAAATGTCAAAGCCAGCATTTTTCTTGAGTTGGCAGAGAATATATAAACATAGCAATTCTTGTGAAAACATTGCCAAAAAGGATACTCACATTTACAAATGTCTCAAAGAAAGAAGAAAATACTCTCAATTAATTTTTTCTGATAATAAACGTGAGGGCTCGATCAGGGCAATTTTTGCTGCGAGCTATCCAAGCCGATGCTGTTGTGCCTTTGTGAAGGACCGGAAGGCGGTACTGGCATCCCTTTTGGCAGAAATGCATAGAGAGTATGATCAGGAGGATGGTGATGTTGCACTGCAGGCTTAAACTTGAAAAACTGTGTCTGCCTTGTACCATGAACATGATGATGATCAACGAATAAGGCACCGAATAAAATCACAAGAAGTGGTAGAAACCTTAGAACATTTCTGCACTTTTGAGACATTGGGGCTGGTCTAGCAAATGTATATAGCTAGCTAGTTAATAATTTGTGTGTGAGAGGGAGATTTTCTTTTCTTCTCTTTGTTTCTTTTGGGAAAGGGTGGGAGTAGTTTAGAATGAAAATGGAAGAGAGGAGTTGCACTGAAAATATAGGGTACTAATAAATGTGACTTGGGCTACAAGTGTTTCTCTTTTCTTCCTAGAAGGCGAGAAGAAAATGGGACCAAGAGGGTGTATTTCTTTGTCTATTTTTTTTTCCCTTTTGTTTGTTTGAGGGATTTTTTTTTTTTTTTGGGGGGGGGGGAGGGGAGAGTAGTTTTTGTAAGCCGACCAAGGAAAGTGGCTGTCTAGGGGTGGGTCGAGCGGGGTCAGGAACCTCAAAGAAAAATTAATTGTTAGAGATAATTCCATACAATTTAAGGCAGAGAGACGTGAACACATTCTTATATATAACTTTTTTTATAATAATGGTTGTCTTTTTATTCTTTTAAAAGTTAGAGTGTACATTTCTAAAATAAATAACACTCCAAAAATTAATATGGTATGATTATCCAATCTGGATCATAAAATTGTCTCTAATAATAATTATCGAAACTCTAAGCAGGGAGGGTTTTGGGTTGGTTATCATCGGCAAAGACGTGTGTTTGTTCCAAAATTGATGCTGTGGCCAAAAGCACATATAGAAAGATACGGCTTTGTGGGTTGAGGTGACTTCTGTCTGAAGCATATGCAGGAGAAAACAAACAAAGCAGATAAGTGAAAACATGGGATCATTAAATGCAGGGTCCTCTTTTTTTTTTTTTTTTCACCCTTAGCATTTAATTTTGGCGTCACCATGAGGTGTTTTCTTGTAGAAAAGCCAAATGAAATGAGTCATGGATTATTTTATGACTGTGTGTTGAACTTTGGAGGGGTTTTCACATCAGAACATGTGCATATGGTTGCTGTATAAAACTCAGAAAAAGAGGAAGATATGTAGTTGAAGCAAGAACAGATAAGGGCAATGCTCAAAATGTTGGGAAGAAAAAATGCAGCTATGTCGTATGGTTAGGTGGGCAAGTGGACCCTATTGATATAAATGGCCGACTTAATAGTAGAATTTTAATTTTAAAAGCCCTCATCAATGGCGAATACTGTCTATTCATAGGAGCACTTAAGTTGGAAGAAATGGACCGGGCATTCAACAACTGAAAATTCTAACTAAAGGACACAGTGTAGATTCACGCAGGACTGTTGTACATTCTCATTTAAGTCTTGTATAACTTCATTTCCATAACATAAACGAATGTATTATTCAATTTTTATAGTGCATTAATAAATGTGTACTAAAAATGATCTAAGACAAATTATATACATGATTAGATATCAGTTATGCCAAACAGTTAAGTAAACAACAATTGAACAGATACATGGTTAATGAGCAAATTTTCTAGGGGCAACCAGAATCCTATCCCTCGTTTCCGACTTTTGGTGATTTCTTGGCAAGTCTCTCTGTCTTTGTGCGAAGAGAGAAGCTAGAGAACGTGCATTCACTGCAAATTATAGAAGCTAGCCATCATCACGTGGTTACGGACTCGCAATTTGGCCATTTGCCATTTCTTGTAAGTTGAGGGTAGTGTAATTGTTCAGTATTATAGTGTAAGTGTTCAGTATTCTTTTCTAACTCTATACAGGATTATGATGTAATCAATTTTTTTGTTAAAATCATCTCGTTTTTGGTATATTTTCAGTTCAAATTTTGTTAACATAACACACATCTCAGCTATTTATTTTTTCCATAATAAATCATGACTATCAACTTGTGGGAGATGGCACTTGTCAGGGTCCAGATCCATCATAATGCCACCCGACTTTCTTTGCAAGGTATCTAGAAAATTTGTAGAAGTTGTCCATGTTTCCTGGTTAGAGTTTGGAGGGAAACGTAATACAAGGGGCTTCTGTTTTTATTTTACTGTCCAATTCTTGTGGACTGAGAGCTCAAGGTTGTGAAGTTGAACTCTGCATGTGGGCCAAACTTGTTCCTTTTTTGCTTCGTCCTGTAGTAGAGTAGACAGCCTTGCTACGGGGCCTTGAGTAATTCGATTTAAAGTTAATCTGAATGCAAAATGGGGCAATCTGGATTTGCTGTGTAATAATACCTCAAACAAAGCCAATCCATTTTTTTTGGTGGGTCACTTATGCAGCAGATTTTTATTTTTTAGATTTTTGGGTCTTTCAGTCAATTGTAGACATTTTCAAACGTACCAACTATTGATCTTCAACTTGTGAACTACTTTTTTCTTTTCGGGTTCTTTTATAAACGTGATCTTATCATGATAATCTAATTTGTTTCCTTATTAAACTAATTCAAGGAAGAGAGACTCAATGCACCAAAAAAAGAGACTAAGACAAGTCAATAAATTAACTAATTAAAGACAAATTGAATATTTTATCATAAAATTGATATTCTATCTTTATACTCTTGGCCAAGTACCAATTTGCAAAAGAAGGATAAATATTTGTTTATCTTAAATTGTCATAATGTAATATGAGTACTTATCATCCTATGATGCACCCAATACTAAATCCGGTTTGATGATATTGACAATATTTCCTAAAAACAAAGCAATACATTGCATTAACTGTTCAAGTCCGGTCCACTAGATCAACATCCACTGGCTTATTTCGCATTAAAATCCCTATAAAAGATCAATAAATAGGCCCTTGTGGTAGCATTTATTTTTAAAGCATTCATATTGCTTAAGTTCAATTCGGTTGAAGAGTTTGGAAGTTCTTTTTTTTTTCCTATCCATACTGCACCATCGATACTAATTTTGGTATTCCGGTTCCTCCCAATACTAATTTAGGCATCAGAGTGCAATCAGACCAGATTCCTACTAATACTGACTTAGATATCTGAGCACAATCGTGAAAAGCCGTCTGTTTCTATAGGATGAGGAGCAGCAAGGACAGGAAAAGGAGCTATCAATACCGACTTAGGCATCAAGGTGCAACCGGGGGGAAGCCATCTCTTTTTATAGGACAAGGAGGGGCAAGGATTTGTTATGGATACCTTCTTAAGCATCATAGTGCAATAAGGTAAAGCTGTCTCTTTCTGCAGGATAGGGACAGGATGAAGAACAACAAGGAGTTAACGGACGAGTACATACCAGAATTTGACGTAGGAAGGAGAAAACCATCTCTTCCTGTGGTGTCCGACCGAGGAAGTGGAAAATCATGGCTTCTTGCAATACAAGGAGCGACAAGGAGTTGATCAAAGTGTAGTCAGAAGAAAGCTCTCTTCTTGTTACATAGGGAATCGACAAGTACAAGATAAGAAGTGGACAACGAGCTAGAAAACTATTACGTGCTAGAGTCCAACCCATCCGAGGGAAAGCCGCCTCTTCCTGTAGGACAAGGAGCGATAAGGATAGGACATGGAGCGACAATGAGTTAGAAGACGAGTGCATGCCAGAGGTCAACCGAGGAGCAGAAAGTAGCAGCAAGGAGTGAAAAAGCCAGCTAAGGAGCGGCAGTTATAAAAATTTGCTGGTGTCCATTTTTTGGCATCAACATAATTCAATGAGTTATTTGCACCCAAAAAGCAGGTAACGTGACTGTTCTCAATAGTTTTTTTACATAATTTTTGCTTTTACTTTTTAAAAAATTTATATTTTATGATGTTCTTAATTATTTTTTTATTGTATTTTTAGATTTTTTAAGTTAAAATAAAAAATAACTAATTTTGAACTTTTTTAAAATCAGTTTTTATAAGAATCAGAAACTATTGAGAATAACCTCAATATGTGATTGCATCGATTGCTTATCACATATATAATTCTCCTTAGCTTAAACTATCCCGCCTTCCTGTTTGTTTCATAGAAATTAAGTACTAAAACAGAATGCAGGTTCCCAAGTCTCACGTGGTGAATAGCCTTCATTTGAGTTGTACAAAGCATGAAATCAAGTTCACTAATTACTATCTTAAAACAACTATTTAAGTATGTACAAGTATAGAACCATTGAACTTGCCAATTTTGCATTGCTATTTCTTAAATTATCGACCATATTTACAATTTGCACTTCATGTTCATTTCCCTGTTTTGGCTAAGAACTTGCATAACTTTTGCTTGGATTTAAGTATAGAATTTTATCAATTCTCACTTATTATAATAATCTCCAATTTTTCTTTTGATATCATTGGCTACGTCTGGATGGCTATTTTGTGGGTTGTTTTTAAAAAGTATTACTGTAATAATTTTAAAGATTTTTTTCGATAAATATACTTGTGAAATAAAAAGTTTATTAAAAAATGTATTTGAAATTTTTAAAAAATATATCTCTGAAAAATAAAACTAAATATGGACCCATAGTTTCAAAAATTATTCTTTGCATATCTCCCTTCCATTTACATTTGAAATTTATCAATCTTATGACTTAAAAAGTAGCAGAATATTCTTGGAATTTTATGATTGTGATAGTCTAATACAACTACTTTCAATCAAAATTGGTCAGCAAATCCGAGGGCTATGGTCACAGACTGTGCAAGTTGCCATGTGATGTGATTGCTTCCTTGGATGATGGACTGTTTGATGGATTCCGTGGCCGAATGTCCAAGGGCATTCGCTACCCCTTCACGCATCAGGCACATCGAAAATGCGATAGTGTGGACGATAACCATGTGGTCCCCACAATCGGGCCTCGATCCGCTAATGTGATCCGTCTACCCAACAGGATCGCTTCCTTTCTTCTTATACGAGCAAGCATAAAACATTAGGGTGTGTTTGGACTTGGATTACCCAATTCTAATAAAAAATAATTCATCAAAAAAGAAAAATGATGAATGGAGATAATCTCATTTAAAACTTTTATTTTTATTTGTTGGATGAATTAAGCGAACAAGGAGTTTGCTTTCATTCTTGGAGGTGTTTGATTCTTGGAAAATCTTAATGTTCTGAAAATTGAATTCAAAAGAAAAATTTACAAGTATTTTTTTACCAATTTTACAATATATGCTCACCTACTGTAGAAACTAAAGTTTGATATAATGACTCTTCTAAGTTAATTTATAAAGGTTTACATCTTGCACTTTCCAGTATATATCATTTGATTAACTATAACAAAGTTTCAAGTCGTTTTGCGTTATAATGCTAAGCATTCTATTACTCAAAGAGTTGTAATCTAAGCTATCTATAAAATAGAGAGGAATTACTCAAAATTTAAAAGGTTAATATTTTACTTCTCACAAAATTAAGACTTTTCTAAGTTCTTTTTTACAAGGTAAATAGTATTCCCTGGAAGATTAATTGACAAAAGTTCATAGCATATCTCTACTAATGATGAGGATAGAAGATCTGTTTCCTCTAAAAATCATTTGTAATTTATTTTGTAGCATAGAATCTAGTTTTTAGTAGATGCGCTTCAAAGATATATAGTGTACTTTATCTCTAGATAAATATTCGACATCCACAACCAATAATTATTATTACGTGTATAAGATATAAATTAACACATGTTATTATGGATGATGAGCATATATAGACTTAAAATTCTAAAATATTCATAAATTGTAATTGCAAAGTAAATTTTATATATATATGATAATATAATAGAAAAGTCTATGTTAATAACATTAAGCTGATTTAAATTAGAGAGCTAACTAGTTCTAACTTATAAATGATATTATGTTGTAATAAAAAAATTTAATGTTCAAAGGTTTTTCTTTACCTTTTCTCCGTTTCGTTTCAAACCTTTAATTCGAATCCATCCTCCAACCTTTCTTATCCTTCATCCAAACAGGCCACTGCAATTTAAAAAATCAATTGCTGAAACAAAGAAAAAAAAAAAACCGAAAAATTTGCATTATAGCATACAGGCCCGAAATATACGGATCCGGGCCACATGATCCGCACTTCATGGGGTAAGGCAGTTGGGTCAAGTACACTCCACGTCTCCATTTTTCAATTTCTTCAAGATTTCCACCTCCATGTCTTCCCCTCAGAGATCTCTCCTCCATCCATATTCCCCTTAATTTTCTCCTCCTCTCTTCTCTCTAATCTATTAATTATTTAATACCTTATCTTCAGCAGTAACCAACGCACTTGTACAGTATCCAAGAAGCTCATGAGTGAATGTAGTTTTGCCAGTGGAACATTTCCCAGGCAAGTTCATAGCTTCTTTGAGATGGGTTTTTGATATTCTAAATTGGGTCGGTCTCAAAGTGGATTTGGTAGTCATTTGATCTGTTTTCTTTGAATATCTATCGGTTTCGGGTCGGGTTGTTGGGTTGGCTTTAATTGTATGCTCAGTTGTAGAGTGATTACCAAGTGTTTGTATTATTGTTTATGAGATTTTTTTTTTTTTTTTGGAAAAGCTTGTAACTTATTGAGTAATTATTGGTTTCTCATTGCTTTTTGTGGATTCTGAGATATTTTTAGTAGTGATGATGTTGATATTTAAAGATGCTGTATTTGTGTTTGTTGTGTTTATTATTAGTTGCTACTTAAGTTGAATGAGAAAAAGTGAGTAGTGAAGATTAGAGGTTGAAGACTGGAAATTTTAGGTGATATTTATTTTTTGAGGGGTGGAAGATTTGATATTGTCTGAAAGTGTACAATCTGTAAGTTTGTATGGTCCTGTTGTTTAACTTGGTGGTTCTGTTGTTTAACTTGGACGATATTGCTGAGAAACCATTGAGTTGAGCAGCATTTTGGTTGAATGTGGGAAATGAATTTTAGGAATTTGAGTGTTTAGATGTAATGGTGGATATGTCAGTGCTTCTTGTATAAAGCTAAAATTTCGTGGTTTGGAGAGTAATCTGAGGAACGGGTAGATCGGTAGCTGGTTTTAGAGGGAGATGGCTTTGAAAGAGAGATGGTTGTTGAAGGAGAAAATTTTTGTTTTTTCTTTTAGGAAACAGTAAGCTTGAACCTAAGACAGAAGGTGAGACTTATGCTAGGAAAGTTTTCGGCTGATCTTTTGTCTGTTGAACCACTTCAAGGGGGTATTTTCTCATTTCTTCCTTAATGGTACAGCGTATTATGTTTCTTTGAGATGATGTCCTCATTATGGCTAATAATTGGGCTTCACGTGATTTTAAAAAATAATTTAATTGTAAAGGCACTTAAGCTTTATTGGATTTTTTGTGGTATTTTTCAGTTGAAGCAAATGATTGGTTTACGTATATGATTGACTAAAATTTAAGGCTAGGTGTAAGCCTGACCTCTTTTTCAGGGTTGTTGGAGAATTTGGCCAGCAAAATGTTTTTATCTCATTTTCATGAGCATATGTTTCCTTTAGATGCTTGTGCTTTTTTACACGAGTTAAAAAATATTTCTATATTAACTTAATGGGAACCGAACAAGACATTGAGTCCGGTGTATAATTGAAACCCTACTCGCTCCCCCAGACAGAGAAGGGGGAAGCACAGAGGGTGAGTGAAAAGTGCAATGTTGCTAACACATCAGATTTCCTTTATAAGTGTGTGAGCTTTCTTCCATATTCAAGCTTCATATCTCATTGATATATTGATGTACTAGTGACTTAGGAACTGTTACACAATTATCCATCCTGGTGCTCGAATGCTGTTTTTGCTTATTATTTCTGACTATTTTATATGACATATTAATACAAGTTATAATTTCATTTGCAGGTTAAATCCATTTGTTGTTTCCTGTGGCTTTTCATTATTGCCTTGTGGAAATTACTAATTTCAGATGAGAAAAGTTGCAATGTGCTTTGCAATCTTTCAATTTCCTCGATACAGAATTCATACTTTGGCTAATTCTTGGAGGGAAGCTTTCCCTCATATAAGTAGGAGAGGAGCACACACTTCTAGTTTCAAGGTTCTTGGTTCCGGTAACTATGGACTTGAGGGAAGACAGTATAGGAGGTCTAGTAGACAGACTATAACTACCAAAATAGAAGGAAAAAACACGGGCAGTATAAACAGCAGAACAAATATAAAAAATGATGTATTGGATGAAACAAGGAACGGCACCCTTAATACATATGGAGCAAGAGTAACTGAGGTAGAAAGGACCCAAGTGTTCAATATACGCCAGAAGATTTCTGAAAATGAAGAACTGGCCAAGCTTTTAACTTGTATTGTTTTTGATATCGAGACTACTGGATTTCTCAGAAGGGAGGACCG
The DNA here is from genome assembly GCA_024721245.1 of Mitragyna speciosa. Taxonomy (NCBI): domain Eukaryota; kingdom Viridiplantae; phylum Streptophyta; class Magnoliopsida; order Gentianales; family Rubiaceae; genus Mitragyna; species Mitragyna speciosa. The sequence continues at coordinate 6,677,171 of CM045560.1, forward strand.
CATTATTGAGATAGCATTTCAGGATCTTGTCGGAGGTAAACATAGCACTTTCCAGACTCTAGTGAATCCCAATTGCTATGTGCCAAATTCGCATATCCATGGCATTTCGACCCATATGGTTAATAGACCCGATGTTCCAAGGTATTGCATTTATGTCATTTAAACTATACTGCATTTGGCATTCTCTCTCTCTCTCTCTACACACACACACACACACATCCTAATTCTGAATGTATGCAAGTTCATTAATCAGCTTGAAGGAAGTTTAAATTATCCAGTGCTCAAGGCCTCTTGTATACAGTTGAAATTAATTTTTATATTTGAATCGTGTTTGAAAATTCAGTTAGGAAAATGTAGGAATTGCTGAAATTTGAAATGTTTCCTTTTTTTTTTTTTTTTAGGTCAGGAATAATTTTAGGCTCAGTTTGTGTTCTTTACATAGTTTGGTATCCTTTCTGTGGTTTCCAGGCAAATTTCTTTTCGTCTACATAAAGTTTGGAGAAGCAATATGTATAAAGGAGCATGTGTTCTTTCTTGAATGAGAATGAACCATGTATATATGAGGGCATTGCTTATGTTGCTATAAAACCCTACCATACACTTGTTTTCTGTGGACAACCGCAAGTGGAATGCAATTGTTTATTTGTGTCTGTAGCAGCCTGTGTCTTTATGCTTTAATTATTGGCACTTTAGGCAAAAGTCACAAGAAAAAGGACTTGTTATCTCAATTAAGCATTGTGCTTTGGCCTAAGAATGGTCTGGTGGTAGAGTTAGCTTATCCTGAGATTTGCCAATTTGGGTGTAGAAGGAATCAATAAAGTGAGAGAGACATTGGGGAATACAGGCTGAGTTGACACTTGGAAATGCGTTAACTTACAAGTAATTCATATTGGAAAAAATAAAAATAAAAATAATGCCACAGTTATAGATCACTATATAGTGTAAGATTCTCAGGCCCAAACTAAGTTCCTAGTCCTTCTGGCACCCCTCTTGTTATTGTGTATTTGAGAAAATTAGCTGGTTGAATGTCAACTTCTGGTAAAGATTGACAAAAGAGATCCAGATAGAGCTTCTGATTTCAGTAGTTTTAGCCAACTTAAAATGTATCAACTCGTTGGCAGCATATTTCTGATATAGTGAATGCTGCATGATGACCCATGGCTTTTCTAGTTGCTTTAATTTATTCATTACTCAAGTTACTGCCCTTAGTATGATTTGGTGGCTTTTGAGCTGGAATTTTAGGTTTTAAATGTTATGAAGGATATGTTGTCTCATCTCATATCTTACAGGAAAGACAAAGACAAGACTTTTGACTTAAAATTTACTGCTTAGCTTCTGTAGACAATTGGAGATGTTTCTTGTTCCTTTTTTCTATTTTTCTTTTTCGGGGTCTTATCTTGGTTAACTTTTTGCAGGATGGAGGAACTGATTCCTCTTTTACTGCAATATGTCAAAAGCCGTCAGAAACCTGGTGGTTTTGTTGTTTTGATAGCTCACAATGCTCGCACTTTTGATGTTCCCTTCCTCAGTGAAGAGTTCAATCGGTGCTCTTACAAAATTCCACAAGATTGGCTGTTTGTTGACACTCTTCCTTTAGCAAGGGAAGTGATGAAATCCAAAGGTCTTTCCCTCTAGCTCCTGCCCTTTCCTAATGCGTTCTTTCTTTATGGGTAGATTTTACATAATTTATGAGTTGACTGGGTTTTGATGTTGTCAATCAGGATTAAAGGGAGCTTCAAAACTATCAGTGCAAGCCCTTCGCGAATTCTATGAAATTCCCTTGATTGGATCTGCCCATAGAGCTCTTGCAGACGTTAAAATGTTGTCACTGATTCTACAGAGAATGACTTTTGACTTGAAAATGCCTGTCTCTTCCCTCGTTGAGAAATACTCCTTTAGTGACTTGGAATTGGGGAATGCGAAAAGGAAGAAAAGTTCTGCCTAGATTTAAATACAGTTCTTCAGCACCGGTAATTATCATTGTTGTAATGGTTCTTACTCATTCTTTGTTAATCTTTAGTGATTTTAATTGTTTAAGCTCCTAATTCTTCATAGTTGTGGTCATTTATCTTTTTTTCAATTATCTTGTTGGAATGCTTACTTGTGTCTAATGGCCATTATCTTTGCAAATTCATTGATCTTCCAACCTTGTTTCAGTTTCGCATGTAACCACTGTTTGGGAGATAAATACATGTTGATTGGTATAAAGGTGGTTTAGTCAGGAAAAAACGTTGGATTTGTTGAATGCTTGTTTATACTGCAAACCCAGATCTTCCTTCTAAAGGGATTTGATGCAAGGCTTCTCTTGACGAACTCGGCCTGCTGCTGGTGTTGTGGAGTGACAAGCTACTCTTGTTTGATCATCTTACATTTAACAGGACATTTGTACCATTGTTGCTTACAGTGCCTTGTTGAATGTGATCGATTTTCTGGTAAGAGACTCCTGTAGAAATGGAAAAGTAAACAAGTCCATTGGAAACGAAATGATTCCATATAAAAAGAGGCCAAAATTTCTGAAGATAAATTAGAAATACATCTGATATTAACCTCCGAACAATAGCATTTTCAAAGAGAAACACAGGGCAAAGATTGAACTTGAAAGCTGCCCGGCCGAAATAAGTTTTGTAAGAGGACTAGAGTATGTTGCCTTTAGGAGATTAAGGTGAAAAATCAGATCTTTTTTCCCCAGCTTTTCTTTAGCTAAATAATTTATTTAGGAAATTAAAAAAAAAAAAAAAAAAAAGAGGAAACAAACTCACGCAGCGAGGGGAAAAACAACCACGTGCTTTCGTTGAGAGTCGAACTCAAGACCTCCCGCTTACTAAACGGGTGCTCTAACCAACTGAGCTACGAAAGCTTGTTGATAATAAATTTATTCTCAAAATAAAAGAGAGTTGAGAATTTCACCAACAAAATTATCCAGGTTTAAAGAACTTGCATCACTTGCACTAATGTTGTTTTTTTTGGGTTGGGAAAAATAGGATTTGGACAACTGTAGTTCGTGGGATCCTAGTATTTAACGATTCTATTTTTGGAAATCGATATAAATTTATATAAGATCAAAATCTTTTCAAGATAGTAGGATCGGTTTTGGAATTTTAGAACCGTATGATCCTACGATCATATTGCTATCCAATAAATTATTCAAATTAGGTAACTCAAATTGGACCAAATACATGTTATTGTGCTAGAATTGATCTCTAGAACTTATTGATGTGTAGTAAACACTTCGCTACAAAGCAAAGTCTTATTGATCTAATTGTCTTTATTATATTTCTTTACAATATAAATAAAAAAAAAAACTTATCTTCAAATCTAACATTCTAACATGTATATTATAGATTCTATTGACACATATTATCCCATTTTTGTTATTTGAAAATCAAATTGTACTTGTATGAAATCTTTTGTAGGGCATTACCAAATTGAAAATAATACCATGTTCTTTTATAATTACAAGTATTGCTATTTTCAATCAGAACTAACCAATTTGGTTTTTTTTTTTTTTTAAATCGTACTCCAAATATATATTAATTTCTTTGGGAAAATCGACCTTACATGAAATTTGGACCAAAAAAAAATCCATATGAAATCGTCTATACTATCTAACTCTGCTGTCCTCTCTTCATTTTATCTTTCTCCATCTCGAAGCCAATTAATATCTTTTTTAATTCTATAAGAAATTCTTATATAAATCAGGTTTACGGTTTTTACGTATAGACCTTATGACGTGAAAGAGAGATTCTCGCGATCTGGCCGTCAACCATCATTACTCCTCCTCATCCAGCCTGCCAATATGTCGTCCAACCCAATCAAGCGTCCTCCCTCCAGTCTCTGCGTACGCCGTCATCATCAATCCAGTACAGTAAAATCCATCAAAGTTAAGAATTGAGGATTGCCACCGCATAAATCATCAAATATCAGCACCATTGTTGTGAGTTGTAACCAACATAGCTATTGTTTCGGAGTGCTCCATTTATTTGGTTTTATTTTTTAAAAAACCTTAAATATATTTTTAATTAATTTTTCTCACAAACACGTCTATCAAGTGAAGAATATTTAAAGCTGTTAACGGTAATATTTTTTAAAAGAACACTCTAAGAAATCTCAAACTTGTCTCATTTGTTGTGCCAATCAAGATGCCACTTTTTTATTTAAACAAAGATGATTTTCCCAATACCGAGTCCCTCAAAGTATCACCATTTTTGTTTTTGTGAAGTTGATTTTAAAAAATCGACTCAAAAGTCGTTTTTTTTTTTTTTGAAACAAAAGTCGATTTTATTTAAACGAGTTCAAGTATAAATGAAAGGGATTTTCTTTTTTCAAAGTTTCATCTCGACTTTGCTAAAATATTTTTAAAGGTCGATTTTAAACACGAATTTTAAACACCAAAACTTTTTAATTCTGAATAAAATTAGCAATATTTAGATACTAACCCTACCAACTTGGTACCAAAAAAGTCTTCGTCGCTGAAATGTATCATCTAGTCCTAGCCAACAGCTACAAAAATAGTCAAATGCAGCTCACGTATTGAGACTTAATTGTTGAGAATTTGAACAAAATATTTTTTTTTCTTTGTAGCACTTGGCTACCCTTTTTTGACCATTAGATTCAAAGTCAGACGCCAAAACGAAGTTAGCTGTAAAATTGTCTGCAAATTGCTGCAAAGAGAGCATTGCAGACCTGTGCATTCCAAAAATTTGACTGCAATATTTCAAGATTATTATTGCTTTGACAAATGATGAATAGTTATAGGAGATCAATAATGTCATAGTATCCTTTTCTCCTTGGAAAATGTTGGGACCATGGGATGGTCTGTACCATTATCTTTTTGCTTAAAACTGGAGTTGACCATTGAACAGCATCTTGGAATTTCAGAGCAAAATTAATACAGTACAAATCCCCTCATTTCTCCCTCAAATGATTTCGCACGTCGCTACCAATCTAGAAATCCAGTAAAATTTCCAAGTTCAAACGCAATGAAGAAAAGACTAATTTTCTTTACTTCTGGTTTTGCTTATATAGAAGCCAAGAGGGATTCATCTCAATTTATGAATATTAGTGATTAAACCAAAAAATTTCTACCTTGAACATGTAGAGGTGCGCATGTCTATTTGTTTGGACATACTTTTTAAATATGTCTTTCAACTATTCTTTTCACTATCTCATATACATATTTATCAAAAAAAATTTTAAAAAATAGTGTTTTTAAAAAATATATATCCAAAAATAACCGTCCAAATGACCCTACTGTATTGAGTGGATAATTTTGTGATCTTGAGCCCACTCCACATGTAAGCAGTAAATAGTTTTTAATTGGTACCTGAATTAATCCATTAAATACTTTTCAAGTCCATGAACAATGGAAAGGGAAGAAATTCAATTGGAAAACAGTGCAACTCTCTACACGCACCTTCTGATTACAAGAAAACAACTTTTGGCGTACAAACAGTACGTAGGAAAGAAAAGTTGCACCAATTAATATGGATGACAAGATGAACATGCATTAAATTTTCCTTCTTTGAAAGCGACTGCGTTGAAGTTTGCATGTGACCGTCATTGTTTCACGCATCTTTGCAGAAGTTTTTGACAAAACTTCTTCGTCTATGCATATTGTCACTACTAATAATAGGAAAATATATATATATATATATATATATATATATATATATATATATGTTGAGGTCCAGAAGATATCGACCACATATAGAATAGAAAAAGCTTGGAAAATTTGCTTTAATCATTCACCTATTAGTCAATGAAGTGCATACTGATGCATAAAGAATAAGACATTAGAGTAGTTACATATAATTCAAGATAAGACCTGTAAATTTTTTATGAATGCAGAATCAGAGTCATATAACGCTATATTCAAACTGAGAACTTGGTGGTTGCATTTTCTTATTCACACAACATCATGTTCAAACAAAGAACTTGGTGGTTGCTTTTTCTTAATACCAGCCTAATACTCACACACAGTCACACAAACACACGCACCTTAAAAGACGCGCACGCTCGCATTAAGAAGACAAAAATATACTGTTGGTTCACTCATTATTTTTTGTCCAATCAAGTCCGTTTTGGGTGCTGACAAAGGTAATTAGAATGGAATAAATATGGCTAAAGAAGAATCCACGTCCCTGAAAGTATTGCCAACATTCTTGGCTTGGTTTGGAAATCTAACACCTGGTCTACCCGACTATTTCATCACATCATATCTTCTGGAATCCCAAGTTTGAAAATGTGAATTCAATTTGTGGATGACGATTGAGTATTTTGGCAGCTTTGACTAGCTGGTTTAAAGAACTAATGAATGGCAATTACTTATGTTCCATCATTTAGTTGTCTTTTTTTTTCTATCTTCAATCTCATTTGGGTATACAACAGTTTTTCATCTACCGATGATATCATCTATTAATGATTCCAGCTAGTGCATGCTTTTCTGAATTTAGAAGAGGAATAGTTTATTGTAGTAATTATGATAAAATGAAAGATCTTACTATTACAAATGAACAATACTATTCTTTTAAAAACCATTGATGACAAAATATGGTTATCTTGATACCCTCAATTGAATATTTTTACCACTGAAACAAAAGCCTCGGAGGCACAAAAATGAAGTCATTTTCCATGGCTTTTCGCAAGCTTTCTTTTCCAGGCATCCAAAGAGCCAGTTTGGCATCAAGATTACTTATCAAAGAAAAGTTCATGTACACGCATATGAAGTAGGCCTAACACAAAATGGTCGGTATTGGTTACTATCTGCTTTACTGTATCTTGTAATAAATCAATAGTTGTCAAAATGAGTGTGAAGTTTTAGGGAATTATTAGCAAGTGGAAGATGAACTAGCCTTTATTTTGCCCACTAAAATCCTTCTTTTAACCTAGCCATTTCCAAAACGCATCTTGCTTTAACGTACAAGAGACTGAACTAAATATTACCTATATATTCCGTGGAAGGAAGATAATCCAATGAAGTCATATTTTCAAAGCCAATAGTCGATAAGCAATTAACTTTTTGCCTAACCAATTAACTTTTTCAAAGCCATCGTGCTTTAACAATTAACTTTTTGCCTAATTAAATTTATTTTGTAGAAATCATTACCGTAAGTCTATAAGAGTATTGGATAAAACTGGAACAAAATCATTGTAAGGATAATTACTAGATGATTTAGTGTGGCTGATATGTAAATGAAAATCAGGTAGAAAGGTGCGTCTGATTAAATTTTACAAGTGGATTTGCATCGCCACTTCAGTCCACGTAATCCACCAATTAACATAAAACTGGAAAGTTTGATAATATAAACAAATAAAATCCTAACTTTTTAATAGACTCTTAAATCTACTAATATTTTAGCCAAAGTAAGAAATAAAAGGGAAAAAAATTAATTTAACTTCTGTAGCATTTTCAAGAACCGGCAGCAGCAATGGATTTCAGACCCTCCTAGCAGTTTACATCGTTTCACTACTTGGTACTCTAGTGCGATTAATGAGGTTTGACCTAGATATTGCAAGCTCATAATAGACTTACATCCTTAGTAAATTAGTTTATAAGTACTGCCAAAACTTATATTAATTTTAATCATTATAGTAACACTCATAATTTGCGTCTAATCATGTGTACACGTTTGCAATATGCAATTCTTTTTGTCTCTCTTCTCTGTCTCTTATTCAAAAGAAAAACCTCATCCAAAAGTTGTTGAATATATATATGTATATATAATGTTTACAAGTGGCATGTAACTTTTAGAGTGTATCATTAATTAGAAGGGCAAAAACAAGTTTCTTTTATTAAAGAAAATTGAAAAAGAACTTTCTGATTATTTAATATAGACATTTCCTTTGAAAAGTTAAAATTGCTTATGAATTCCAACATTTAAGACAAAAGTATGGTTTGGAAACAGAAAATCTCGGTCTCTCTTCTTTTGCTTCCCTAAAGTTTCCAATTTATATGCGAGTGTGGCAAGACACCTTCCCCGGTTGGATGTATGGCTTGCTTAACGCATTCGATGTCATTGTTTGACCAGGTCATTAAATCTCTACGTTAGACTCCTATATGCATGCATCTATAAGATACAAAATTCAAGATATATTGGTATTCATGATACTCATTATTATATCTCTAAAACGCTTGAGATTTTAAAATACCGTTTAAGTATATAAAGTAGAGAGTGATTATTCTTAAATTGAATAAGACAATATCGAAAAGTTAGAAAAGTAATTTATACATATTAGGAGTATATAAACTCTCCATACCATAGTATCTGTTACAGTTTGTGTAACACTCCATAATACATTGTCTATAATAATTATTTTCTTTAGCAGACAACCAGAATCCTAGTAAACAAATCTCTGTATGCAAAATTGAACAAAATGAAGAATATACAACAGCACATTTACATGCATTTGTAGAACTCGAAAAGAGGAAATGTAACATAGGAAAGATGCACTCTCTATCTCTTCCTTACGTTAGAAAATAACCTCTGCATACAAAATCCAACAAAATCCAAAAAGAAATCCAACAAAATAAGAATATACAACATATTTACAAGCATCCATAGAATTTGAAAAGAAAAAAGAAACGAATAGAGGGTTGAGCAGTTAGAGCTCTATAACTTCACCCCAAAGGTTGGCAGTTCGAATCCTACCAATACCAATTCTCCTTTCCCATGTAATAATGTAAGTTTAATTAAAAAAAAAAAAGAGAAAAATGTGCACACGGGAAAGATGCTTTCTGTCTCTTCCTTTGATTAGTTTCTACTTGCAATGTTTCTTTTTTTTTTTTTTTACTTCCTTTAATTTATTCTCTTTCATCTTTATTAAATTTTCTGGTTTATTCTCTATTGCTACAAATGGTTGCATGATGCTAATGGAGTAGAGTAGGGATTTATAGTTCTCTAATTCAGCTTGTATAGAATATTTTTACATGTTATCTAAAACACCCTTATCAATGATTAATTTTCCTTCATGATTAATTTTCTTGTTTTTGTCAAATACTAAACTCCCTTATCCACGTCTTGTTTTAGAAAGTAATCAATGTAACATTAATCATGAAGGAGAGATATTATCAATGCAACATTTTCAAGATCTTTTTGGTCGGTAGATGTCGTTGAATTATTTTCTGCTGTGTCCTTTTCGATTTTATAAAGCAAGATAATAAGTTGTTGATCAAAACAGGAAAAAAATAAGTATGGATCCGTGCGCATTATAAAGTCTTTACAGATTGGTACAATAACAAGGGAGGTGTAAAAAGACAATCAGATAAAAACAAAAAAGAATATACAAATACTGTAGCCTGACGGAACAAATAATTTAAGCCGACATTTTTCTTTTTGAAAAAAAAAAAAAGCAAATATTTAAGTTTTTTTGTTGAAAAAAGAAGCAAATATTTAATTGGTGGAGTCTGAACTCCAAGCTGGAGATTAAATTGTCTAATCGAGTCCACATGTTGACAATTTGATTCAATAGCAGCAGCAACTTGCTTTTCGTTTTTACGTATAAAATATATTTTCTCACTTAGTTTTGGATACGTAAATGGCAAGTTGTATTTTCTTTTTCTGGTTATGGATAATGTATGCTTTTGATCTTTCACTAATTAGAACAACAACAATAAAAATGGTGTAAGTAATAGGAGTAATAAAATTGATAAATATTATAGTTTATTTTTATAGTTAATATTTCCAACAATGGTAGTGTACAGATATTTTCTATATTAGAGTGTTTCAGTGCATAATACATATCATTTATGCAAATTTGAAATTCTCATTTTGGACTTGTGGCATGCCCAGATAACCTCATAATGTTAAAAAAAAAAAGAAAAAAGAACAGAAAAGAAATTACACCATCAGTGTAAAAAGATTGATCTATTTTATATACGAAACAGTTGACATGTCTCTCTCATATTATAAGTTTCTTATACTAGTAAATTTAGATGTATGCCACATGATCTCTGATAAGATCTTGAAATTGTAAATGTGGCATGCTTCTAATTTTGCTGGTGAAAACCAAGTTTTGACAAAGTAATATCAGTTGATGTTTAATTTGACAAAAACTTTTGTAAACGTTTATGAGAGAAATATATTTATGGTCAACCAAATAGACAATTTACTTACACGAGCAGCGAAAAAGAAAGCATAATTAGGGGGTCTTGTTCTCATACAGAGGACTTCGGATTACGTCCATCCCCTTGTCAACAATTTTACTTGAGATTAGAAAAGCCAGCAGGAATAAAGTGCCCTAGAGACATACACTCATGTATCTCGAAGCTTAGAGTTTACACCTAAAATATTTTCATTTAAACGTGTTTATTTTTTCAATCTTTTCTGCTTTCAAATTTTAGTTGTCTCGGATTGATTTCACAAGATTTTAGACTTAAAATGTGAAGAATGTAGATGCATCTTTCCCAAAGAAAAATTATTCTTTTAATTTGAAATTTTAGCCAATCAAAAAATTTAACTTTTAGTTAATTGGCTTTTATTGTACCTCCAAAGAAATACTTTTTTAAGTCAAAATAGCTAAAAAAGAACGTCACACAGGCTACAAAAGGAAATTGGATGAACTTTTGGTGCAATATTTCTCATATATGACATTTACAAACTTCATTACAAGATACTGCTTAAGAACAACAACATATACAAGTGCTTTTCAAATGTTTCAATTTTTAACCAATGCCTGATAATCTCTAAGCACATGAACTATTTTGCAAAATATAAGTAATTGGCTAGTCCAATTTTCAAGAATTTGTTTATAGCAAGAATCCATCCTAGAGTCTTATCTCATGTGCCATACGCACCATTTGATGATTACAGCTTAGCCATGTTTCGGTATTAAATTCATTTAATACTTCAATATCAAGGAACTAAATAATAATTCAGCTTACTAAAACATTGATACTTCACCTAATTCAACACGGAAGACAGAGCCAAAATCCAATAACACTTTGACTTAGGCTGCCATGACCTACGCACAATTCATGCATGAATTTTCATAATTCCAACACATATCCACCTATTATTCAACGCTTAGGGCCCACATCCCCATATAAAAATTTTATCTCACCCGACCCAAAAATATATTTTTGCCAATTTTCATACCTCAAATCGTGCGCGTGTGTCTGTGTACGCGCGCGTGTACATATATATATATATATATATATATGTACAAACACGTATAAATCTTTTTTCTCGTCTTTTAGTATTAATATCTATTTCGCTCAGTATTTTATCTTATGATCGTTTTTGTTACCCAGTAAAAAAGTGTAATGTAACATAAATGTAATATTTCTCCTCGGAAGTATAAAATAATTTTACTATCTTTCTATTGCGCATAAAAATAACCAAAAAAAGAAAAAGAAAAATCACTTGCATACTTTCAAACCCAATAATAGCTAGTCCATGGCAAAAAAACAATTCAATTCAAAATTTTCACATTTGATTATTAGTCGTACTCGTTTACTTCAACGACACCCAGACTTTGACCAAACGACGTCACCGCCTCCCTCCTCCTATAAAAGCCCCGCGTTCTCTCGTCTTCTTGTGTGTTCTGTAAATCTTCGAATTTTCAAACAAAAACAGAGTAAAATGGTGAGAGAGAAAAGTACAACGACTACTGCACTTGGTACAAGTAGTACTGCCAATGCTAATGCAGTTAAAAGAGACGAGTTGTATCTCAATCTGACGGTCCCTAGCTTATTCCGGTGTCCGATTTCAATGGACGTGATGAAATCTCCCGTGAGTCTCTGCACCGGCGTCACATACGACCGTAGCTCCATTCAAGCCTGGCTTTCTCAAGGCCATAATACTTGTCCGGCCACCATGCAAGTTCTCCCCTCCACCGACTTCACTCCTAACCTTACCCTCCGCCGCCTCATTCACCTCTATCTCCACCACACCTCCTCGACGGCGGAATTCAGTCCTTCCTCATCGTCGTCGTCATTATGGCGGAATTCTATCCCCTCCCAGCCAGAAGCGCTCGACCTCATCAAAAAGCTCTCGTCCGGCAATCAAACCTCGTCGGCGTCAAAACTCGTCGATTTCGTCAAGTTTTCTGAGGAAAACCGGAGGTTCATTGCGAACTCCGTCGCCGGAGTTTCCGATCTGGTTGAAATCTTGAGGAATTGCGAAGAAATGGAGGTTTCCGATCAGGTCCTTTCGGTGTTGGAGCATATTTTACCGGAAAATGGAGTGAAAGAATTGTTGAATAAAATGATTTTGAAGAGCGATTTCGATTATTTAGCGAAATTCTTCTGGTTTTTTCGGGGAGGAAGCTTGAATGCGAGGATTGCATCGGCGAAGATTCTCGGATCAATCGCGTTCGACGGCGAATCTCAACGGAAAATCGCAGAAAAACAAGGTTTATTATACGAATTATTCAAACTAACCGACGAAGAAATTCATAGAAACGACGCCGTTGAAGCGAGTTTATCGGCTTTAGTTTCAATATCAACCTCAAAAACGGCGAGAAAAGAGCTAGTCCTGTTTGGAATAGTTCAAACCGTGGGGAAAATCTTATCCGGTTCTGAACCGGTTCGACCAGAGCCGGATCGACCCGTGATTGAGAAGGCAGTAGAAATCTTGGTTTTAATTGCCACGTGTACGGCTGGGAGGGGTGCAATCAGTGAAGATGAGGGGTGTATTATGGGAGTGGTTAAGAGATTAATGAAGTGTTCGGGTGTAGCGACGGAGCACGGGATTATGGTGCTCTGGAGCTTGTGTTGTTTGGCTCGTGATCGGACGGCTCAAGAGGCTGTGATCAAAGTCAATGGTTTGACTAAGGTTTTATTGGTGATGCAGAGTGATTGTAGTGCTGGCGTGAGGGAAATGTGTGGAGAACTGGTCAAGGTTTTGAGGGGGAAGAATTCAAAGTCGTGTTTGGCTAGTTATGAGACTAAGACCACGCATATTATGCCTTATTGAATGAAGGGTTGAATAGTAGGCGTAGTATTTGATTGACTAGAATTTAACCATACCAATTTGTTTTTTGTTCTCTCTCTTTGTTGATAAGTGTTATAGTTGTTGTAGTTGCAAAGTGGACTTCCAAGTTGTAAGTACTATAAGTTTACATTTGACTTGGAAATTACAATACAAGAATTCAATACACAAAAATCAATTTCATTGATTGTCTCAAAATTTTGTGTTGGTATAGTTGGTATTAATGATAATACTTGTGCCTATTAATCTATCTCATCGTAAAGCTTCAATTGTCGAACTACCAAATCTACCTTTTCTTTTGGGCTATGAGAGGTAACAAATCATAGCACAGCACAGTTCTTTATTTTAGTTTTCGAATAGTTATACATACATACAACGAAAGGGTTCCCTAAATTTTTTTGAAGACAACTATTCTTGTTTTGGTAGGACGAAAAAGATTGTCACATGTGCATACAAGATGTATGATATATGAAACGGTCCTATGCAGATTCATAATACTTCTGTTTGTGTCATTAGAAATTTTTACCTTGATGAGATATCATTACAAACTACAAACCACCTTAGTTTAGCTTTTACATACATAGCTGCATTTGCTGTGTAACACGAGTTCGAATTTGTTCACACTTCTTTAATTTACGTAAAAGAATCTTTTATATATATATTTTTACGTAATTGAGATGATTGCTACATACGTTGTTACCTGAAATAAAGGGATATAAAAACATTACTTTCTACGAATGAAGGTTTACTTGTCCCCAAATGGAACTGTTTCTTCCATTCCCTGGCAGCTGTCATTGATCACTCCAGCGTTTTCTGTGTCGGTAGAAGCCGAAATCAATGTGCATAAGTAAGCCTCTATTAGTATCCTGCGCATTAAGTTTTTCATGTCGACGCGTCTATCACGTCTTCAGTTCTTCTGCACTTGCCAACTATGTCACATTTATCGTATCTTCAAAACCAAGGGAAAGATACAAGGGATCTTAACGTACACAACATCTCAAACTGATTTGATTAAATAAAATCTAAAATATTTAGCTGAAGAAACAAACAATAGTGTAGATTCAATTGATGCTGAAGTAAATCTTATAAACTGTTTGACGAGCCATAAATTCAGTATGAATTAAAATGACTGTCTTTCAAAAAAAAAAAATGTCTCTAGTTTTCTAGCTCTATTACATCTCCGCCTCTAACCGCATCGTTGTTATTCCCAACATACATGAGATCATTACGAAAGACATAGGCATTTTAGGTTGAGTAATACACGCTCAGCAAATAACGCCCCGTTAGATCATGTAGATAATACAAATGTAGCACAGTAATTATGGCCACACAAGTCACATGCATGCAACCATTATCATTTCATAAACATAAATGGTCATAGCTATTATCTATTAAAAAAACCATGAGCACTGACAGTTGCATCAAAAATTACAATTAAAAATAGTATAGTCAAATCATGATTTATATGTATGCATGTGCATGTTAAAGTCATGATCATGATCGTGGTTGTGTTTGTGTTATAACAAACATAGGTCTGCCTTTGTCAACATTGGTTACTCAGTCTGGCGCATTACCCACTTAGGTAAGGGAATAGTTTGAGTAGTTTCTTGATCTTCACTCGAAATACTCTCCATGATTCGTGATTTTTTTGTGCCAGGACCATAAGAGCTAATCACCATCTCATGATAGTTAGAGATTGATATTGTTCGTTATTATTATTTATACACAATATGCATAGTTGTAGATATATCATGAAAACATGCCATTCACATAAATCATAGTCTTTTTTTATACACACAACATAAATCTTACAAATTCCGACTAACATATCAAAAATAGAATTAAGGAAACACAACAATCTCAATATCACATGGGAAAATCATTTGCACAAGACAATTAGGTAAAATCAAAGAGGGGTAAGAATCACTCATCTCGAAACAAAGTAAATACAAATCTTTTAAGAGACGTTCTTGGGGTGAGAATCACTCATCTCTAAATAAAGTAAATACAAATCTTTTAAGATGTTCTTGAACTATCTTTCTTAACTCTACGGACTTAAATATAGAAGTCTTGGATACTTGCGCCTTCTTACAAACTCAAAGCTAAATAATTCTTGCCTGTACTGTAGCTTATAGAGCCCTAGAAAACATGTTTGGAGACCATTTCTTAACAACTCATAAAAGACATCCTAAAATTGAAGGCTTCCCTTATTTCGGAAAAATGTCTTTCAGAGAGCTTCTCCTTTCAGAAAGTTTTTGAGCAAAAATAGAAGTATCCTTTGTTGGTGTGCAATGGGGCTACCCATTGGGTCTAGTCCGACTTGTAATTGGGCAAACTTAAAGAAGTTGTTTTTTATAATTTCAAAGGTTTAAGTCTTTATTTAATATAAAACATTTTTCATAAAGAGCTCAGGCCCAAAAGTAAACAACTATAAAATTGGATTGGGCCTAATACTATGTGTAGATATAAAAAAATCCATTTCACCTTCAATATTCTAAATAAAACTGAGCTCATGAGAATAGTAATCATGTGGACGACTTAACCATTTCAAAAATCATTTCAACACCATTTCATTACTCGAGCCTAACCCAACTCAAATCAGTTGGCTTAACATAAACACAAAAGACATCGAGACCCATACTATTGACCCAACCTTAAACCTAATGGTCCAAAAGACCATTTTAGCAAGCCTTTGATAATTAAAAATTGCTATGCACGTTGAGAATTTTATTTGAGCAACAATGAGCCTATTTATTTGTTTTTGGATAGTTAACAAATGTTGAATTTCTGGTTGAGTCTTAGAAAGCTCTTATCCATCTTCTCTGGCATGGGTCTCGGCTAATTGATTTAATGCAGGTTGAGAGCGGTTTTTAAAGTTTGCATGGTTGGAACTGAGTAGATATTTGAGTTAGTTAGAGCTTTACGAATCTACTCCAAAGGTCTGTGATTCGAATCCTACCAATACTATTTCCCCTTTCCAGTGTAATAGTTGGCTTGATAAAAAAAAAAAAAAAAAACTCTTGCATGATTCTTGGCAGAAGATAGCTTTCTCAATTTTTGCAACAAATGAAGAATTTTTTAGCATCGTGGAATAATCATTTGGCACCCTTTTTGTCTCTTTTTGTCTTCTCTAAGCAAAACCCTGAGGATTATTTTTTCATATTCATTTTGATGGCATAGGTAAAAAGCCTAGTTTTTATCTAGATTATATGCAAAAGCAATTGTTGAAGCTTGTAAAATTAGCAACGCAACAATAAAGCAACTAGTCAATGTGATTAAAGCAATATTTTTCCTCTTATGCAATCGTGAGTCTCCTTTATCTTGTGTTTATATTATTTTGAATATTTCTGCACAGGATATAAATGAGTTTAACTCATTTTGCAGGCGAAGGTTAATTGCATATGAAGGATTTTGGGCTCTTTTTAAAAAAAATATATTTTTAGAGAACTTGCAATACGACATTTAACTAACTTTTTTATCTCATATACATATTTATTTTTTTAAAAAAAATCCCTAACACTGCTACAGTAACATTTTTGAAACAACACCCCAGTTTCTCAAGTTCGAATATGAACTTTACACGGGAGGAAACAATGGCTGTAAATAGTTTGAATTATTGCCCACAAACAGCCTTTTGTTTGATCAACTTGCTAGCTATTCTAAAACTTTGAAGATCATGCCTAGCTTCAAATTCCAATCTCAAGATTCTCTTGTAAATAAAAGAGTATTCCCAATTTGCTTGTGCTTTTGAAGCTTTGTATAACAAGTAACTGAGGTTGCATGTTAATTCCTAAAATATCTAACACCCTAGTTTATGAAAAATACATTATTCTGATTCAGATGTACTTGTGGAGAATCTAAAAAGAGAGGGGGATTGCGTGTCAAGGAACTGCTGAGGAGACAAGTAAGATTTGATTTAAAATGGTGAAAATGTAATTCCTCAATTATTTTAGTAAAACACTTAAGTTACAGTGATGCACTGTTAGGTGACAAGGAACCATAAATGGAAGGTAAAGAGAGACACGTTTGATCATGAGGAGATCACAGTGCAATGAGGTAAAAAAATTGAAGAGAAAAACAATACCCCATTGAAGGTGTGTTGAGGCGTAAACTCAAAAAGATTGTGAAATGCTATATTGATGTAGTCTAATTAGATTATTTAGTGGATTCTTTTCACACGTGGGTATTAACTAACAAAAGATGTAGCTGCATCTTCACTTAATAGCATAAGGTAAAAAGTGTCAAAAGCAATATAAAAAGGAGAATACATAAATTCCAGTGGCAATTTGTAATAACCATCTCATTGTCATTGATCTTTAATTAAAGATATGTTGCATTAGTTTCCCCTTTAATTGGTAAGCAGAACTGCGTTGTAGAGTTAAATCCCAAAGGAGAGTGAAACTTTCTGACGAGCAAACTGGAAAGCATTCTTTCAATAAAAAATGCAATGACCACAGTGATTTCCCTTTTCGATAGTAATATAACAAGACAAGACCACCAACAGATGGATCTGAAAGTTGTAAATGGCTTTCCATATTTCGTCAAACGCTTCCAAATTTACCTACTATAATTTCGTGATTATTTTCCTCTTAGAGAGTAGTGCCCTAATACAGCTAGTTTCCATTGTGCTTTATTTTTCGTCATTCAAATGTTAGTTTCCATTGAAATTACTCAAACCGCATACAAAAATATGATCCGTGTTAAACCGTTAACTGAAGTACCTTTCACTTGGTACATCAGATAGACTGTACACTACAGTAACTGCAGTTCTAAAATCTCAGCTATACATTAACCTCAGCTTTAGACCACTTCCCTCCCAACCCAAACTCCCAACCTCACAATCAACCTCTACCATTACATAAAAGAGACCGGGAAAAATACTAAAAGTACAAAAAGAGGTACAAAAATTAGAGAACACAACAAAAGAAGAACCAATGTAAAGACTGCTGCTCTTGCAGATTTAATTTAATGAATTGATTATCTTTTCAAAAAAAAAAAAAAAAGAACCAAAAGCCCTGCAACACCAATTCTCAGCCCACCCTCATCCAAATGTCTGTAACTGATTTCCCCGCCAAATTATTCCACATTTCAAGCTTCAAGCCTTCAATCCTCTTCCCCCCTCTCTTACCATCTTTTCTCTTTCTCTTTGTTTATTCACCAGGGTTTCAATTTCTTGATGGTTCAGAACATTCTTCAGCTCTGCTTTCACCTTGGAGAAAAACAACCAAGCCCCGCTTTTCTCCTGGATCAAAAGATCAAAATCAACCCGTGAAGAATTGAGGAAAAAATTTTCCAATAACTTTCCTTAGCTAGTCTTGATTTTCCTAAAAACCCATGTCATCAAGTCTGAATATTGAAACAAATTTCAAGAATGTATTCATTTGCCTTCAAACTCATCTGGGCTAATCTTCTTATTCAATTATATCTCATCATCACTTCACCATCATTCTCTTTCCCTGCTCCAACTTATCCTGCAAATAATATCACCCTCTTTGGTGATGCTTCTTTTGAGAATAATTCCATCAGGCTTACTCAAGATCACCCATGCAATAGTTCTTCTCTATCACCATCGCCTGAATCAGCCACTTCCACCTCACTTTCTGGTGTTGGCAGAGCCTTTTACGTTAATCCTATTCGGTTTCTTGATTCTTCGTCCAGAGCCACTGCTTCATTTTCTTGCAGCTTTTCATTCACTATTGCCCCTACTCCTTCTTGCCCTTTTGGAGATGGGCTTGCATTTCTGATCACTTCCTATATGAATTCTTTAAGCATCAGCAGTGGTTGGATGGGACTGCCTGAAGATGTTTCCAACAATCAAGATTCATTCGTTGCTATTGAATTTGACACAAGTTTCAATCCCTTCTATGATGACATCAATGGGAACCATGTTGGTGTTGATGTGAAAAAAATCAAATCTTTGGCTTCTGTTGATGTTCTTTCAAGAGGGATTGATCTTAAGGCTGGAAAGGAGATGACCGCTTGGATTGAGTATAGGAATTCAGAGAAGATGATCAGAGTTTGGCTGGGATATTCTCAGGTTAGGCCAATGAATCCTGTTCTTGTTGCTCAGGTTGATTTTTCTCAGGATTTCAAAGAGTTTATGCATGTGGGATTTAGTGCTTCTAATGGGGGAGGATCAGCCATTCATAGTGTTAATCGTTGGCGATTCAAAACATATTGGTTTAGATCTTCCACGATGCCTATGGATACAGTTGAAGAAGGCGATTGTCTGATGTGTTTTCCGGGGGATGTAGTTCTGGATTCTAATCACTCAAGATGGAAATTGGGACTGGTTCTTGTTTTAGCAGGTTCAGCAGCAAGTATTATCATTTTAATTGCAGTTGTTGTGATTGTCTGTGTATGTTTGATGAGGAGGAGAAAAACTAAGACTAACAGAGATCACAGTGGAGATCATATTAACAGGTTTCAGGAGAGCAAAGTGCCTAAATATTTGTCACTTACTGAAATAAAAGAAGCCACATTGGGATTCAATGAGGACAAAATTATTGGTGAAGGGGCCTCAGCAGTTGTATACGAAGGAGCAATTCCTTCTTGTGGATCTGTGGCAGTTAAAAGGTTCAATCAAGCGAAAAGGATTGGCACCTCAAACAATCCCATTGAGAGTGCTGCTCGGGTACCATTTGACACTGAATTTGCCACAATGGTAGGATGTTTGAGACACAAGAACTTAGTTCAGCTGAAAGGTTGGTGCTGTGAGAGGAATGAGCTGGTCCTGGTTTATGAGTACATGCAAAATGGAAGTCTGGATAAAATCCTACACTGCCATACCACTGTTAAAAAGTTTCTGACATGGGAGCGAAGATTAAACATAGTTCTTGGGGTGGCTTCCGCTCTTGTGTACCTGCATGAAGAGTGTGTAAATCAGATAATCCATAGAGATGTTAAGACCTGCAATATCATGCTTGATGCTGAGTTCAATGCTAAGCTTGGAGATTTTGGTTTGGCAGAAGTTTATCAACATAGTCCCAGGACAAGATATGCCACTGTACCGGCCGGAACAATGGGATATCTAGCTCCTGAGTATGTATTTTCCGGTGTTCCAACTGTGAAAACTGATGTTTACAGCTTTGGTGTTGTGGTACTTGAAGTCGTATCAGGTAGGAGGCCTGTTGATGATAACAGAATTGTGATAACTGATTGGGTTTGGGAATTGTGGGAGGAAGGAAAAATAATTCAGGCTGCTGATCCTAGACTGAATGGGTGCTTTAATAGGAGAGTAATTGAAAGAATGCTTCTGGGTGGACTTTGCTGTGTTCATCCTGATCATGAGAAGAGGCCAACAATGAGGGAAGTTGCAAGGATGCTTCAAGGTGAAGCACCACTCCCTCCTTTGCCAACAAGGCGGCCAATAGTGAGGATTCAATCTGTTCTTCCAAAAGGTTGCGAAGAAATTATGGATTTTGGTGAAGAACTGGATAATACGCCATGGTCCACTCCCAGAACTGAATTTAGCAAAACTAGCTAAACAGTATTTTCTGAAATGTAAACATAAGCAGGTATTTTGCTGGTAGACATGCTTTATACTTTGTTTTAGTTTCCGGCACACGTGCAATTTTGTCTTTCAGGCTCAAAATCAGAGTCAAGACTTCGAACCTTGTTTGTGTTTTGTAGACTGGGTTCAGAACTTGTTACTATTTTTTAATATCTGAATAGGTGCCATTATTAATGACATGCAATAATTAAAATCTGTTCCTAGAAATTTGAGAAAAGATTATTTCTTGGATTGATGTCTTGTTTTTTAATTGGGAAGTGAATTCCATTTCTTTTATTTTTTATCTTTCTATCCTTCATGCTCTGAGAATTTTGTCAATTGAGCATTAATTAATCTGTTAGTCCCTACCCTCTGCAACGAGCCACAGATTCAGGTGAGCAATTCCAAGTCTGAAGGTTGTTTTAGGTGCATTCTGAATGTTTCTTTCCTAGGATACACATAGATGATGTGATGGAAAGGCATTGCATAATTTGCATAATGAACACTTAAGTAATTAATCCTTGGACTTGATTTTGAAGACATAAGTAACTTTGGCTTCAATCATCACATTCATGGATATTTTGTCTGGTTTGTGATTAAATCCATTTAACCTCTAGACAGACTTGAAGAGACATTACAAATTACAGGTGTGAAAGTTTTTGTCTTTGTTACATGTCTGGATGGTGCTTGTCAGATACTTAACAATCTGTTTCCTAAAATTTTTTATGTCAGTGGTTGTTTCAGTATTTGAGGAAAAGGAAATCTAGCTAGCTAGCTGCTAATATATCCCATGGTATTGTGAATACATCTGAACGATATATAGCCAGCCACTAAAAGAAGAAGAGCAGGGAACTAAAGCAAAGCTTTATTTAACATTCTGCTGGGAATGAAAACTTTTTCTTGGTCATCTAATAGCTCCCATTTATAGGCGTTTTTCTTTTCAGTTTCACTCTAAGCGCCCCCCCCCTCTCTTCTCCCTCTCTCTCTCTTTCTGAGGCATAATGTGTATTAAATTTAGATTCTCTACTGGAATAAAGTTCCGGGCTTCAACCACATTAGGATAATTGAAAAGTCGTCCAAACTTTTCAAGCAATCAGAGCAGCTGTTTACACCTCTTCGATGAATTTGTGCCAAATGGTTCTCAGGATAAATAATAGTACAGCTAAATATAGAAACAATACTACATTGAAGAAGGTATAAGATTTGTTTACAGTATCAACAGGGATTGTACTCAAAGATACTGATTCCTATTCCCTGTTGAAAGAAAAAGCTTTTCTTAAATTTATTAAAAAAAAGCTCAGGGAAAATTAGATATATAGCCTTAAGTCATCCAAAATAGGAAGATAGAAATAAAAGGACAGATAATAGACATATTGATTTTAAAGAGTGAACGAGCAAAGAAATTGCAGTTCTGAATTTATGAGAAAATTTAAACAGATGAAATTTTTTACTTGTTACTCCATAGCCGCTGTTGGAAAGGAGTGAGCAAAAATGCTGGTTGGATCGGCAAAAGTAGAACTAAATGCCTCTAGTGCCTAATCGAAACTATAGAAACAAAGACTACTTGGGAAGATGTTGATGGTGATATGATGATGCATTTCTCGAGTGTTTTCAGCTCTTGACTCGATTTAAATTCTCCATGATACAATAATATTTTCAAGTAACTAAAACAAAAAAAAAAAAAAAAATTGTATTACTCTAATCCAAACCTTCGATTAGTAATTTTGCGCTCATATTACAACCATCTAGCAATTAGGTTACCTTAAAACAATTACGTTGAGGGCCAATTATTAGATTCCCTCAACATAGTTACAATCATTTATCAACATTTAAATATGTTGTTAACCGTATATTGTAAAAACAAGAATTCTTATTATTTAAACTCTGTTCTAATAAATGATTGTCTATGGTTTTCCTGCTATCCAACATACACACTTAAGAAAGATGAAAATTCTGGTGCCTAATAAGTACAAATTGAGTCAGTGCACAATATAAGTACAGATTGAGTTAGTGCACAATATTTGGAGTACCAAAGAGTGAAAGCAGACAATGAATTTTTGGGCCCCTGGGTGGCTCAGCCGGTCACGTATACGGTAGTATCTCGGTGTGATCAAGGTTCGAATCTCTCTCCCAGAACCCTCCTGTGCATCGGTGGGGCCCGCTCTGTACAGGCGCAGTGGGATTAGTGGGTCCAAGACCCGATACCCTGTGAAGACAAAAAAAAAAAAAAAAAAAAAAAAAGACAATGAATTTTTGGGGAAATTACGGTTTGTTTTTATTTTAGTTATTTTTGGCGTAATGCGTTGGAGATGACGAATTTAAAACAGAGTGATCGTTTACCCTCCAAAAGCCACCGCAATCCACCGACTTTTGGAAGAGTAGGTGGTGTTCTCCATTAAGATAAATTTCATATATGGTGCCTTCTGTTTAGTATGGCTTTTAATTTAGTCCCACACATTTTGTTTTTCAGACAATTCATCCTTCGTAATTCAAATTCAACATGTCAAGTGCCCCTGCTTTTGTGTCGTCCTACTTTTATTTCATTGCTTGTATCTCAATGCTTGCATATTTAGTGTCTTGTGTTCCTAAACTATCTTGATTAAGAATAATCACAAATATACTACATTTAGCAATCGTAGAATCAAAAAGGAATTTGCTTCAGAAATTAAAAATATGAGAGATTACAATCGAGTATATAAAAATAAAAATGAGCAACTAAAGAAAAATTTTGCCTTCCGCCTATTATTAGAAGTTTCTTAATCTCAAGGGATGATTAAAAATTAATCCATATTTTGGATTAATTCAAATATGTTCCATATGACATAAATTCAATAATGCTTTTTTTTTGTTTTTTATTTTAATAACTAATGTATATTTTAGGTTGAACATATTTTGTCTCATATATTCATGTCTTTTTGCACTTTATAACTTGTTATGAAACTGTATGATTGCAAATTATTGTCGATTAATATATCGAAGAATAAGTGAGGGAATTAAATTTAAACTTTAAACTAACTAATGAACCACTGCTACTTTTAATATATTTCATGTTGTTTTGGTTATAAAAAAAAAAAAGAACTGTTATTGTTCAAAAGAACTAATGGAATCAACTGGAGTTCGGTTGCTGATGTAACCTTGAAGGATCAAATGTGCGAAAATTGAAACACAAAGGACTAGACCGAGACACCCAAAACATAAAGGACTCACAATTGTAATTTTCCCTCCTCAAGAATCACTTTAACAGAAGAACAAAAACTCCCCCGACATTCACATAAACATATATACAAATTCTCTCTCTTTCTCCGAAAACAGGGGAGAAAGAGAATTTGTTAAGATTTTGCTAGTCATCTGATAATCCTAAGAGGTAATTCATTGGACCCTCCAATACAAATTCATTGGTTTTTAATGTACTAAAAAGGGTTGCTTTATTTTTTCCAAATTCTTGTCGGTTATTATGCATAACTGCTATAGACAGAACAAGTTAATTCAATTTGAAAGATGACTTTTTGTATTGTGGGTTTTCTTTGCATGGCATTAATTTTATGTTTTTTTGCAGTTTATGAGATGGGTTTTTTGTTTATATTGATGTATACAAGAAATTAGTGCTAATTCTAACCATTTCTTTTGTTCTTGTGCTTACTTGGTTGAATTTCTTGCTTTTCTTTTCTGCTTTGGTATTACTACCATTGGGGGATTAATCTTGTTGTTGAGTTGAATTATGTTTTGGTATTTGGATTGAACTTTAATGAATGAGGATGGTTTTATAATTGGGAAAAAAATATGTATATAAGAGAGGATGGAGCAGAAGAAATGGAAGGAAAAGTTAGAAAGAGGGTATTTGATATGGAGAATTGTTTTTGAAATAAGCAGATCTTGAATTGTTGAAGAGAGTAATTGTAAATACAGAAAAGATGATGATGTGTGTTTCTGTAATTGACTAACTCTATGAATGAGGGGTGCAGGCAATTAACTGTTGTGTTGAGGTTGAAGAGAAAAGAAGCATGGTGAAGAATGTTAGCTGGCAAAGTGGACTAGTAATTTTGGAATGTTGCACTTAACGGGTCTGTTTTTGCAGGGTCATATATTTGTTTTCATTTACTGGCTTAGTAAATTTTTAATCTGTGCCCTGTGGTAAGTTTGCTTAATGCTTTCTCATTTCTCATTTGATCACTGTTTTTCCAATTTGTAGTGGCTTGATAACCAGTGAGGTGCTGGAAAGTTTTTTTTTTTTTTTCAAGTCTCTATCTTGGGCATATTGAATTACGAGTGTAAGGTGGTTGAAGTTTTGTTCATCATATACACATGTTTATGTATTTATGTGTATATGTATACGTAGCTTTGTATTTGCCTAAAATGAGAGGGTTTAAGATCTTTGTTTCTAACATTTGGCAGGGAGTTAATAGTGTATTCATTTTTCATGAAAAAAAAGAATGAGTCCGGTTAAACCAGCTTCTGATGAGACTTCTTTGACTCTGGGTGACTTCAGAAGAAAGAATAATAAGCGCAGGAGTGATGCTTCTAAACATGTGGCTGAGACTCTTGCAAAGTGGAAAGAGTACTTTGATCAGCTTGAATCTAGCTGTAGTAGTGGCAAGTTGGTGCGCAAAGCTCCTGGAAGAGGATCGAAAAAAGGATGCATGAAAGGTAAAGGAGGTCCAGAGAACTCTCGCCATAACTATAGAGGTGTTAGGCAGAGGACATGGGGTAAATGGGTTGCTGAAATTCGGGAACCTAAAAAGGGTAGTAGACTTTGGTTGGGTACATTTGGTACTGCAATTGAAGCTGCCCTAGCATATGATCAAGCTGCAAGGGTAATGTATGGTCCTACTGCACAGCTCAACCTTCCAAACTATAACATAACTAAAGAGACTTCCGATGAACCTTCTTTGGAGCTGACAATATCAATACCTGAATCCACCCTGACGACTTCCCATGCAGAGATCGCCAAGCCTGAGGATTCAAAAGGGATGTCTGAAACAAGTTTTCACAGTGCAATCATTTCCAGTTTTGCTGGGAAAGAACAAATGGTAAGAGTGACAATTCTTGTCATCTGCATAAGCTCGTTGCTAGGAAAAGAACATGTTTATTTCTATTGGAAGAAAGTACATATATTGAGAGAAGAAAAAATATGTTTATTTTTATGCCTTATATGCCATTAGCTTATCCTGGCTTGACTAGTTATATCTGTCTCTTCTTTGGTCTGTGTTGCTTTAGATATCTGAAAAGTGTAAGCAGAGTTCTACTGTATGAACCAAAGTTCTAGCTTTAGTATTTTAATTTAAAATGGTAAGAAGATCTTTTGTTTCTGCAAAAAGCCTGAAAAAATTCCACCTCTCATAAAAGCTTGTTATCATTTGTGCTGCTCTTGATGGGACTTTGTAATTTTTCTATGTCTGATAACGGCTATTATCTTCTTAATAGAAAATTAATGTTCTTTTTCCTTATTTGATGTAAAAAATTGCATCATGCCCTTGTGCTTTACATTCATAGGACGAATGCAATTTGTATTTCTTGGTTCTGTTCTGAGTTTGGTTGTTGACCTGGACTGCAAGTAACCACTTCTGGTTTTTGGATTAATATCTTATTTCTCTTATATTATCTGGGTGGGTCCATCTCTCTGCCTCTGGGGCAGAAGGTCCCACACATGACAGGTGTATGTGCAAATATTTAAGCATAGGATCCATCATGAGGCTGTGTATATCTATTTTTGCTAGACTTTGATGCCTTTTATGCGGACATAATTGTTACTTATAAAATAGTTCCTTCTATCACTTTTTGAGGAGCGTCATTAGATTACTTTTTGGAAGTTTGTGCTTTATTAACTTCTAAGATTAAGTTAATTGAGAAATTCAAGTTTTTTATTAACAGTCATTATGAAACAATAGGTTACTAATTCATCAAAAGAAATAAATAATGGTTCCTGCAAATGTAAGATTGGATTGAGGTTACTTGTTTACTAATTAATTTGCATATGTACGCCTCAATTTTTCTAATTTTGCTTTGATTAGGTTCTCATTGTGATGTCACCAAAGAAGTGATAATAGGTTTCCTCATTTGATAATTTACATAAGTATTTCTATTTCATTCATTTGGGCTGTTAATGCAGATTGGTGTTGTCTGAGAAGTAAATAGTTAAGAATGGCAAATTCTTTTTTGTTAAATTGGTTTCCCACTTATCCTTGTGGCTGCCCACCACAGTTGACATTGTTGAATGATAAGTCTTTTTTGTTAAATTGGTTTCCTGCATATCCAGGTGGTTGCCCTACAAGTCTATAGTTTCTGTTAATTAAATCAGAGACTACAACATACTCTTTTAGTTGTATGCAAACAGTCTATGAAAACTAGGATCTTTCTTACCTGCATTCTTGCGCATCTTGCAATTCAGTCTGAATCTGAACTCAATGATTGCAAGTCCAATTGTTCTCTCTTTTATCCCCGCTAATTAACAAGCATTAGCTTTTATTTAATTTCTTTTTTCTTTCTTTTGGTAAGCTACACAACTACTTGGTAGTCTTGTTTACAATGACTAGTCACATTGTGCACATTTGAGCGGTAGCTAGGAATGGCATACAAGTCTTTTCTTCTAACTCAATATCTTTACTGGTTAAACCTTATTTTTGTTGGTAGGTTTACCAATTGGGTATCCTATAGAATTTTTTGAGGGAAATTGTTAAAACTTCTATACTACAATATCCTACAAAACATCTTGAGGTAAAATCGGGGCTAAGCTTGTATTATTGTTTTTTATTGTTAGTGTGGTTTAACCACTCTTTTCCTGAATAATTTCTTTTAAACACACACATACACACGTGTGTTTGTGTATTTCGACACATGCACACATATAAAATATGTTGTATCTTTGAAAATGGTGATTTTGTATGAAAACTTTATATTCCAGTTTTTACTGACTCAAGAATTTTGTGAGCCAGGATTTTGATATCAGATTTAAGAGTTCAGGACATTCTTCTTCCTTTGTGCAAGATATCAAAATTTTCGATCATGAAACTCTGCTAGCATTAATCTATGACTGTGGGCCTTTGAATATACCTTAGTTTTATTTGATGAGATATAGTTGGAAAAAAAAAAGAATGAGATGGAGGACCAAAGGGAAGATAGAATAGTGTAACTATTTGATGATATAGATTGAGTCCACGTCTTTTGCATACTCAAAACTTAACTGTTGAAAAGGACGATTTCCAACAATTCTATGCCTGAAATGGCAGGAATGATGCAATTTGTTTTACAGTCTAAATGCTCTTTATTGGTTTCTTTCCATTAATGAGTTCTCATTAGTTTATAGACTAATGCTGCAATGTCTCTCTCTCACACTCCCTCACACCCACACAGATATTGAGGGTATTTTCTTAGTATATGCTAACTTGGTATTATCACTCTTACTTTGTTCCTAGCACTATGAACTGAACTTTCTCAGATGACATGTAACTAGAACCCTTTTTTTTTTCGGTTTTTGCATTATTTGACTTTGCTGATAGGACGGTTTTTATGTGCATGATACATACTTGAGCTTTATATGAGAAGCATTTTATTAGGCCACAATGGAGTTGGTATATTAGAGATTTGAACAATTGTAAAAGCTCTTGTAGCTTCTTTATGCTACCAATAAATCCACCTTACTGAGAGAGTGGAACAGGATTATCTAAAAGGAAATGTCTTGGAGTATCTATATCATGTTCCACGAATCGTCTTGATTAGGATGCATTAGATGTAGAACCACTCCAACATTGTGTCTTCTCCTGGTAGCACTCATAATACTTGGTTCAAATTAGGTTAGTCTCTTACAATTTAGTACATCAATTACTTCATGCTTCACCTATAGTCCTTGTTGTCATAGCAGGTGACAACTTTCCTGGAGCATGGTGATAAAGGAAGTTCTAGTTCCTTGCTCTGCTTTGTTGAAAGGCAGGTTGTGTATGAGTAAGTTCCAACACATCCAACTAGTTTCTTTCCTCGGCTTCAAAAGAAAGCATGAAAAAAAATGTATTTCTGTGTTGATTTTTCGTCAGAAATAAAGTTTCAAACAAGCATGGAATATAGTTAGGGCCTGATTTTGGCAGTTCATAACAAGAATAGTTTTCCTGTTGACCCTTCTCCTTTGTTTACTAAGCTTAAAGAGAGGGTAGAAAACAAAGGAGGAGGGGTTGAACCTCCTTGTCCTTTCCTTGCTAATAATGAATAATGAGCTTCCTAATGGCTAGAGGAAAGATGAATTTGCCTCCCTTTAATTGACTGTTGTTCAGCATGTCATTGGTGGTTTAAATTGTAATCATTTTTGCTTGAAAATGATATGGTGGGTCGTGACTTTCCTTCTGTATTAATCCAGGAACGGTAACTCAAGTTGCAAGGGTGATGCATCTAACCATGGGATAGATTTAGATTCTCCAACAAAAAAGAAAGAGGGCAATGATAAGATTGGCCCCTTGGACGAAGGGTGTGAGCCTATGTTTGAGATGCATTCTGAAAAATCAGCATATGAATGCGTATTCGCTAAGGTACAGGAGAAATCAGACAAGTGTGAAGGTGTGGAAGAGATGGCATTGGCTGAATGGGTTGCTGAAATTCGGAATCGAAATATGAGAGAGAGACTCTTGTTGGGAACAATTGGCAGTGCAAGATCAAGAAATGGTGCCTCTGCCTAGCTCAAACATTCTAATATATATAATATATATACTCACATTAAGACTTAGTTTTTGGTTGTGTCAGCACTTTTGTGTCTACTTTTTTCGAATTCTTAATTTAATTTTCTAATTCTAATTGAATGCTTTTTGGAAATTTTCCTTTTTTTGACTATTCATGTGATTAAATTAGTCTTTACAACACACACATTGGGGAAAAAAAACAAGAATGTGATTCCAGGCGGTATAAGAGGAAGAGTTGTGAATTCAAATAAACGTTATTTCCTAAGTTTTTTTCCGTAAAATTTTATGAGTAATTGACAAGTCAATAAATTATATCATCATCTATCATCAATTTTCCTGTGTATTTTTTACCTTTTTCCACCTTAGCTGTAAGATTTTATTAAAACCTTTCAACTACTTTATGTAGAGTTTATTAAATAAAAAAAATTATAATTATTATTGCTGCTTGATAAAGGGAGTGTAGGCATTTGGTGTAAGACTTTTGTCTTGTCCAATACTATCCTCATGCCAAGCAATTAACCATCTACTCATAACTTCTCAGGGCTTGTTTCCCCTTTCCTTCCTACTTGTATAAAGTTTCATAAATTTACACATGCTTGCCAACTAGTTCTAAATTATGATTTACATAAGTTCTTTATACATCAATGTACAAAAAAATTAATAAAATTCAATGTTTGACATTTGTAGAGAAGTGTAAAATAAGAATTGAATGAAAGAATTTAATAAGATAAGCATAAAAGTATATCTAGAGTTATAATATTAGCTAATCAAATACAACTAATACAAAGATCTTGTGATTGACATAATAAATTCACTTGGTAAGTTAATATTTCTATTGGTTATCTATTGCTAGATATTACAAAATTAAAAATTAAATAATGCTCAATGGTTTTTTAATTATTTTTATTAGAATTATAAAGGTGAAAATTACTATACGATATTAAAATTTTTTAAATACACATTATGTGACTTTCAACAGTTTTACTCAACAGAAGTTACTAAAATAGCTTTAGAATGACTTTTATGATATATATATATATATATATATATATATGTATGTATGTATGTATGTATGTATGTATGTATGTATGCTAAAATTATCATTTACGGAAATAGTTTTTGGCTGAATTACTATTACACGGTTGTAATTTAAGCAAATAAGTTTAATGTAATATAAAAATTCATTATAACTTGTTCTTTTTTTTTTCCTTCAAAAGTTCATGTGGAAAAACAATATTTTAAACAAATTTTAAAAAATGTTTTCAAATTTAAAAGAACTTTTGGTGCTGAAAATTGTTGGAAATTGAATATGAGTTATTTGAAAGGTAATAAGATACATTTCTTAATTATGTCTAATTGCCTCTCTAAATGTAAAAATAAATTCTTTTTAAATTCCTGCATTCGATTCTTATATTGTACCAATACAAAGTCTCTTTAATTTGTTATTACACCACCATCGTCTTACATAGATTAGTAGGTTGGCACTTCGACAATCAAAAAAAAAAAAAAAAAAACACATCCAACCTTTTTTTATTTTTTTTGCTTTGATAATAAAATCCTCAATCGCTAGTTGTATACAATTTTTAAGGGGGAAAAAAAAGCTGGAAATACATGCTTGGGGGACTTGATCTTTGGCCATACTATTTTTAAAGGGGGGAAAAAAAGAGTTGTGTCGCGCCCCATTTTTCGAAAGGGAAAATAAAATGATAAATAATGTTGAAGTCGGAAAAAGAAAAAGGAAATGTTAAATGTGATTGTGTTTATTGGAAAAAGAAGAGTGTAAATTTTGTAAAAAATAATTTTTAGAAAATACTTTGTAACAGATGATTCGATAAAAATGTGACAAACAAATGCTTTATTTTTTAAATAAAAGAAAAAGGGCCTAAAATGGGACTTTGAAAATGCGACGGTTTTTTGAGCCCGAAAATAGAGTCCAAAAAGGGTTTTTTAGTGAAAAATGAGTCGCCACTTGGTATTGAGTTTTGGTGTATCCAAGTCACCCGAAAATATTTTATAAAAGGTAAAAAATAAAAATGATTTATTTAGAAGAAATGGTTTTTGGAAAAAATAAGGAAAAACAAGAAAACCCTTTTAGACGACTCCAGGTCTTTGAAAAACAAGAGAAAAAGGTTCGGGAGTCACAGTTGAAGAAAGGGAAGGCAAAGGCTCGCGCCTAAGGCACCCTTTCAACCTAGCCGAAACTAGTTGCGAGGTTTAGTCTAAATTTTCCTAATATAACCCTAAGATTTTATCGCATTTGAATGTAACTATATGAATGCAAATCTAGTCCTAAAAATGGGTATCGTTAAGGGACAAAATGTTCCATTGAGGTTTAGTCGGAATTATCGCATTAATTGCGAAACCCGAGTCTAGACCTCGATGGAGTCACGAGTGTAGATGCAAAATGGGTATGCAAAAGAAAAGGAAAATAGTAATATAGATAGTAAGTGAACAAAGAAAGTAGGGATGCAACATAACAGGGTACGGGGGACGAATGGACTCGTGACTAACTGTTCCTACTCACGGAGGGGGGAACGACATGTACGCCATCGCTTCCCACGTGAGTAGATGACTATTTCTAGTCAAATCACACAAATGACCTAAAATTCTATGTGTAGTGGAATCTAAATATTATGCACTAAAATAATAGTTAAAATAGATAATAAGATGATAAAATATATATAGAAAATTATGTAAAAATGGAAAAGGCCTAAAAAGAGAAAATGTGTGTGTAATGATCATGAATGCACACAGAGAAATGATTCCTAATACTAAAATGACCTAAAGGCTAGCATTGGACTAGCCTATTTTCTAAAAATTCTCCGCTAGCGTTGGACTAGCGAAGAAACCGAAATTAATCACAACTAGCGTTGGACTAGTGTGACGACGATACACATATATAATAATAAAGCAAGTAAATGAATAAAACATAGTATTGAAGCAATAATCACATAAAAAGCACATAATAGCACATAGGAGCACATAACACATAAGCATGATATTCTAGATGCAAAGTCCTAAAGAAAAGCAAATAAAACACATAAGCACATAGCACACATAGCACACAAAGCCTAACTATTACACCGGAGAAGCCTAATTACAATCTAAAAATAAAAGTAAAAGATAACCTATCTAGCCTATCTATTACATTTTCTATCTAAAATACATAAAATTTTTGTTAAATACATAACCTATAAACTATCTATTACATTAACTATCTAAATACAAAAATTTTACTAAATATAATATTGCCTATCTATTACATCTCTTTGAATAATAAAATTAAATAAATAATATAACATAAATAAATGCTCACATATAAATGAAATAATAAACACTTAAAAATGCGTAAAAATAAAAATAAAAATAAAATAAAATAAAAACACATAAAAACATAGAAGCACATATGAGCACATAAAAAGATAATAAAAAGAGTGATAGAGGTACCTTCCATTCGTAAACTCGGGGCAAATGCTAACAACATGAACAAATTTATCAAGGTACCACTATATAAAGTATAAAAATGTGAAATACTTAAAATGGGGGATAAGATGTAGATTTCGAGCAAGGTTAGGGGACTTAGCATAAAATTCCAACAAGTATTTAGGACTTAAAACTAAAAGTCTAACAAGTTTAGGGACTTAGAATAAAATTCCAGTAACTAGGGAGATGAAATAACAAATTACAGCAAGTTTGGGACTCTAAAAAGAAAATACAGCAAGTATTTGGGCTAAAAAACAAATTCCAGTTAAGTATGGGGGTAAAAATGCAATTTTTAGCAATATTTTAGGGCCAAAATGTAATTCCAGCAAACACCATGACAAAATCATAATTTCCAGCAAGCTTAAAGGGACTAATTAAAATTCCAGCCACTAGGAAGGGTCAAAAATCAAATTTTTAGCAACATTTAAAGGCTAAAATTCAAGTTCTAGCTATTTAGGGGGCAAAAATATAAATTCCAGCAATATTATAGGGTCAAAAATACAATTCCAGCAATGCATAATAACAAAAATAAAATTTCAGCAAGATTGGGGACAAAAATGCAATTTTCAGCAACATGAGGGGTATAAAATTATAATTTCTAGACATATTAGAACATATTGTAATTAACTTAGATATAATTGAAAGAAACTACAAAATTCTAGGGCCAACCAAAATAAAATGAGGACTTAAATAAAGTAAACTAAAGTATTGAACGGCATAATTAAACAATTAAGCATTTAAGGGGAGCAAAATGTAATATAATCAGATGAAGATAATGAAAATAAATAACTAAAGAAAAAAAATTAAGTTTCGGCTACAATTTCCCTTTTTTATCCTCGGTTTCCCCCTCTTCGGATTTTTCTCTTCGGCCATTTCTCTTCGGTTTTCTCTATTCAGTCATTCTCCTCGGATTTTTCTTTCTTCACTCTTTGTCCTCGGATTTTTCTCTTCGGCCATTCTCTTCGGATTTTTCTCTTCGGCCATTCTCTCCTCGGATTTTTCTCTCTTCACTCTCTGTCCTCGGATTTTTCTCCTTGGCCATTCTTCTCGGATTTTTCTCTTCGGCCATTCTCTCCTCGGATTTTTCTCTTCGGCCATTCTCTTCTCGAAATTTTCTCTTCAGTTATTCTCCTCGGATTTTTCTCTCTTCACTCTCTGTCCTCGGATTTTTCTCCTCGACCATTCTCCTCGGCCATTTTCTCTTCGGCCATTCTCCTCGGCCATTCCTCTTCGGCCATTCTCCTCGGCCATTCCTCTTCGGCCATTTCTCCTCGGCCATTCCTTTTCGGCCACTCACTCACTCTTCTTCTTCTCTTCTTCTCTTCTTCTCTTCGGTCTGCTCACTCTCACTCTCCAGCTCCTCTTCTCTTCGGACTATACTCTAGTTTTTTCTTTCTTTCTCTCAGCTTCTCTCTCTCCGTTCTTCCTAGTTAACTTTCCTTTTTCTCACCCGAAATTTTTTTAATCAATCTTTAATTTCTTCATGAAACACGATTGTCTAAACCCAAATAGCAAGGCTATCGAAATTATGGATTAAGCGGCAATAATTCAGAAATTCTAAGCAGGAACATCATGAAATTTATGGTATGCAAAAATCAGTTTAAAAGGGCTGAGAACCTTACCTGGTTTGGTTGAGAAATTGGTGGAACTTGGGAACGCTGGTGGATTGATTTTGGCAGCTGATGGTGGTGTAATGCGTGTGTATGCAGTGAGAGCCGAGAGGGGAAAAAAAAAGGAAAAAGTGTCTGTGTTTTTCTTGAGAGAAGAAAAATGGGAACTGATGGTTGAGTATGTGTGTTGTCCCTGGAGAAGAGAGAGTTGGAAGTATTTTTGTGTTGTTGAATGTGATGATGAAAGTGGGTGAAGAAGGAACAAAATTCATCCAAAATCCCCTCAAAATCCGTTTTTTTGCAGGAGTTGGTTTGATTTTCCTGCTGGTTGCGTACAGCAGCTGCAGAAACACTGCAGCTGCTGTAGCAGCGTCTTTTTTTTTTTTTTTTTTTTATTTGTAAGTGACAAAGAAAACAAATAGAATAAAAAAAAATGGACTCTCTTCTTTTTTTTTTAAATAAAAGAGAAATAAAATAAAACTAAAATTAAAATTCAGCATTACTAAAAAAGAAAATTTAATAATAATAAAAAATAAAAATGTTAAAATTATTTCATTTATTGAAAAACATGGATAGACAAAAGATACTATTTGAAATAAGTAACAAATATATATATATTTAAATTATTAAATATATTTTTTATAAAATCTATAAATATTAATTGCACATATAAAATATTTCACAAAAATTCTTAAATAAAGGTGCATTGGAAAATGCGACATAATATGACCAAAATTTATGAAAATCACAAGAAATACTAAATGACTCTTAAAAATTACAAAAATTTTACACAACATATATTATTACATGAAACACAATATACTGAAGTTTTCACTAAAAAAAATTTAATATTAATGCATTCTTGGGAAATGTGTCCTTAATAAATAAATAAAAGACAAAAATTAAATAAATACTAAATGACCTCTAAAAATTATGAAATTTTTGCAGAAAATTTATGAATATACAAAATGCATATATAAAATTTTTCACTTGAAAATTCTCGTAAAAATAATACATTGGAAAACGTGCCGTTGAATTAAAAATACTAAAATTTTAAATAAATAATAAATGACTCCCAAAAATCATTAAAATCATAAATAATGATAAAAATAGTAAAATTATGTATTTAGAAAAATAAAATAAAATAAACTAATATCTACCTGGTGAAATTACCATTTTGTTCCTGACGCAACAAATTAGACGTAATATATAAAAAAAAATGCCCCCTAAATGAAGTAACGTACACATATATTTACAAGAGGTGTGTCAAAATTCGGTGTCTACAAGTTGGAAATACATGCTTGGGCGGACTTGATCTTTGGGTGGACCTAGTCTTTTTTTTTTTTTTTTAAATACACGAACCTAGTCTTTGGGCCTACATATAAATATATTGGTAGACCTGGTTATTGATCGGCATATAAATATATTCTCAAGTATTCATATAATTAAAGTGAAACGAGGCGAAATAAGTTAATGTTATATGACTAGTTATGTCAATTAATATCTCAACGGTGATAAGTGCACTTAAGTGACTATGAGAATCAAGTTACACTAAAAAAATGTCTGCATATAAGAATCGAATATATATATATAGAGAGAGAGAGAGAGAGACACACACACACATATACACACACACATGGTGTATTTAAAGAATAGATCAATGCTATAATTTTGCAATGACAATGTAGAGTGGTGGAATAGTGATCATAGATAACTTATATTCAAATACTTAAGAGTGTACTGGGATGAAATTTTTCCAAAAGTAAATTTTCAAATACTTTACTCAACTATTCTTTTATCTTACAAATACGTTTATTCAAAAAAAAAATCATAATAGTAATTTTTTTCGAAACGATCTTTCAGAAAAACTTCATCCAAACGTAATACGAGAAACTGAGGTAAAATATTTTGGGATTATTACACGTTACCTCATGAACCTATTCCTTAGTTGCATTTTATCCCCTAGAACCAAACTAATTGGCACTTTATCCCCTTTGAAAGATTCCCATTAATATACGAAAATGTTAAAAGCTGATGTATACTTTCTTTAGTCAAAAATAACTTGTTTATAATTTCGAATGATGTTATTTTTCTGTTATTTATTAATATGACTTCTCACGATCTTTAAAATTTTTTAATTTTTTATTATAAAAAGAATTTTAGAAATATTACATTTTTATAAATCAATTTATAAATTAAATAACTATAATTTTTACTACATTTAAAAGAAAAAAAAAGAGAATTTTTCACGTACTTCTCATTTTGTTTTGATTGTTCAGTAGCCTAATAAAGTAAACAAAAAACAATTATGCAAAATATTTTCATTACGAGTATGTTCTTATGTTTTTTTTCTTGGAGGGCATTATACACATAAATGCATACATTCACTCTTGTACATAATATATTTTTGAAATAAGGATACAATATTATAGTTAATCACAAATTTATCACCAAATACATTTATTTAAATAAGTAAAAACGCAGTTCAATAACTTTAAAAATACTTTCACATTTGCAATTATATATATGAATATTTCATTCATTAAGATTCATTTTCTTTTACTAATTTATTATACATTTTGAAAAATGAAGATTTAAAGATTTGTTTTTCCTCCCATGTGATATTTGTATAAATATTAGTATTTGTTTACTTTTTATCCACTTTGTTTTTCAATGAAAAATCAGAACAAGAAAAATAAGTAATATGTGTTCTTGCTTGTTTTATAAATGAACAAATTGTTAAAAGAAAGCGTAACGGTCTAAAAAAAATATTTATGTGGTCACAATTTAAAAAATTTATGTAAAGCCATTGTACCTTAAAATTATGTAAAGTGTAAAAGTGTCTAAAAATAATCCATGTGATCATTTAATATGTATAAGTATTGATGAAATCTTTGAAAAGGTGTAAAGTACTTATAAATTTGGGTGAAAGGAGTAAAGTAAAACTTGCATTTAGATTCAAGGGGATAAAGGGATAAATCGTAGTCATTCCATGTTTGGAGTTATATCCTTTTCTATATGATCATGGGTAGAAAATGACCCCAAAAAAGCCCCTATATAAATGAAAGCCTTAAAAGAATTAAAGAATTTAAACCACCTCCGCCACCCTCGTTCTCCGCGCTCGGTGTTCTGTTATTCTACCTACTACTTTGTTGTCTCCTCCGTTCCCTTGGCCCAATAGGGTTTCTAAAAATTCAGAAGAAAAAAGAAAAGAAAATCTTTAAACCTCATAATTTCTTGATTGAAGTGTCACAAATGAGTCACAGAGAAAAACCCTGAAAACTTTTCAGGCATTTAATAGTCTTTAACTCTTTTTTTATATCTCTGCCATTGCCATACAAGGACTTAATTTTTTGTCTACTTCTTCACCTAGCCAAGAAAATAGTTGCTACTACTAGGGTTCTTCTTCTTGGATGGTGAAGTGATTTTTGTGATGGGTTTTTCATGAAATTCAATCCCTTTTTTCTGGTTTTCTTTCTGGGCTCCTCAATTTATTCCACCATGGTAATTTTCTTGCTCCCATTTTCCTTTATTTTAATGGCTTTTTGGGTGATATTTAGTTGTGTTAATATTCATGTATTTTTGAACTTAGTCTGAATGTTCAATGTGTTTGTTATAGCATGCAGACAAGAACCCTTTCGGTTTTAGGTGCAATTTGAGTTTTTGTTTATTTAATGCTGATTTTGTACAATTTTTTCGAATGGGATTATTGTATTATAGGAGATGAGATAGTTTAGAAATAATTTAAAGTTGTTTTCTTTGGGGGATTTTTATGTCTATGCCTCCCCTTTCCTTTATTTTTTGGTACTTAACGAGGAAATTTATCAATATCTAAGCCAATATGATCAGTAGATAAAATAAACGTATGATGGTGGATCAAACTATAATGCTGGTTTAAGAACTTCTTTCTGTCCTCTTGTGCATGTTAATTTGCTCAAGTTTTGAACGTTTGAATTTGTTGTTGGGCTTCTTTGTTTGTTGTCTAGTTTAATCTGTTAATTATTAAATCCTCAAGGAGGATTCTTTTTTTTTTGGTACAAACTGTGAAAGCACATCTCACACAGCTTTGTAGATTAATTAGCAAATTTGCTGTTTGTTGTTGGTATTCTTTTTCACTTAATGGGATTGCATTCTTCTGGTCTTCAAGCAGTCTGCATGGTGCAATCTTAAACTGGATTTTTCTTGTTCATAATCTACATAAAAGCGTATTCATACCCGTGTCCACAAGAGTGATTGCATTATCATTTTTCATCCTTCTCTGTGGAAGTGGGATTTCATGATCTATGACAACAGTTTCCTTGATGTGCTGTAGATATTTTGGTGTTCATATATGTAGTGGATTTTTTATCTGACCATGAAACATTGGCAAGTAGATGAAACTCTCTTTTTAACTTCTTTATGTAATTTGATATATAATTACTTTACCCATTTGCTTGGCAACCTGACTTTATATTAAGTTGTTATCACAGTTCTAAGTCAATGTCTGTGTTTCGGTTTCTTCTGTAGAATCTTGTTGAAATGAAATTGTGCCTCCATTACTAATGCTATGAAATGGGATATGAAAATTGTGCAAATGCTGCTGACTGCTTTTTGGTCGACAATGTGATGCTTTTATTTCTACATCACAACCATTTTAGAGTTTTCACAATGATCTTTTTTCTGCAAAAATGAGCTTTCTTTGTTACCTCAATTTGCCCGAATGTAGGGAAAAACTCTATTTTTTTGCACGTCTGAGTTTATCTGGATTGCATTCTTATCTAAATATGCTAATAACCAATATGTCGTAAGCCTCCTTCAGGTGTTCTGCTTCTTAGTTATATATACTAATCTGGGCATATGAGTATCCATATGTGTACAAATAGATAATCCTGGTGATAATTTTATTATGACAAATTGGTGGGTATTTGGAGGGCCACTGGTCTTAACTTTATGTTATTTGGCCACAAATATATGACGCTACAATCTATTTGCATGTTCTTGCAGGGGAGAGTATGCCTGCACTGTGGTGACAAAGGATTCTCTAATGCATTCATTTACTGTGTGAAGTGTCTGAATGAAGTTGTGCATCGGTAGGTTGAATTAGTGCTTCTAGTTCTTTATGATTTCAACAACTGACTGGATATATATGACACCCCCCCCCCCCCCCCCCCCCCAAAAAAAAAAAAAAACCCAAAAAAAAAAGAATGACACATGCTCTCAAACGCACACAGAATATACACCGAAGTTAAATGGCAAACCCTTTAATTTTCAGCTATTTTTTTTTTAAAATTATTTCACTACTTACACAACCCATGTATCATTATCTGGTGTAGTTTGTGTTTCTGTATGAATCTGCTCATTGTTGTTTCAGTGCTTGATTTTCATGAATTTTAGTTTTTGTACCGGTGGCGGATATCTGCAGATCAGACTGACAATTACATGTTTCCTTTGTTTGCTTTTTCTTTCATTTGCTTGCTTCTGCAGATATTGCTTACATAAATTGCCAGAAACATTTGATGAATTCGTCCATTGGGTTTGTGATGATTGTGAAGCTGAGTTGCCAAAGGAATTAACTTCCCCAAAATCTTACTCTATTGAATCTGAGGGAAGGGATCATACAAGTTCAAAAGGTGTAGATGGACAGTTGTTAGTTGTTAAAAGCAAAGGGAACAAACCAAGAATGAAGCTACAACATAGGAAGAGAAAGAGAGCCTCATTGTCAGGACTGTCAGCCAAGCAAAGACTTGAAAGTAGCCCCTCTAAGCAACTTCTAGATGCTGAATTGGCTAACAGTTCTCCATTGTCAACAGAATTCAAGAAGAAAGAGGGCTCTTGCTCGGCATCCAAATTGGAAAACCAAAGACTTCGACCTGTTGAAGCAAGCCCAGAGCTTGAATTAACAGAAGAAAGCAAAAGCGCACACGATGAAAGGAATAATACAAGCTCAAAAGACGTTGAAGAACAATGGTTGGTCATGGACAGTGAAGGAATAAAAAGACCAAGACTGCAGCACAGGGTTAAGAAGAAAAAGAGGCTGTTACCACTAGCTGAGGTTGCCAAGAGGAGACCTGAAAATAGCCCCTCTGAGCAGGCTCAAAATGCTGAATTGGCTACTGATTCTCCATTGTCAACAGAAGTCAAGAAGGCCTCATGTTTGGTGGAGGATCATAGACTTCGACCTGTTGAGGGAAACACAAAACTAACAGAAGAAAGCAACAGATCACATGAGTTGTCTACATTCGGGATGTCAGAAAGGAAGAGAAGGGAGGTTAAGTTTTCACCAGCTAATTTATTAGATCAAGGTGCTAATGAATGCTTAGAGACTTCTCAATTAGCATATCATATGAAAAGTAATTTAGTCCTTGACAGTCGCGAACATGCTCAGCCATTTGTTGAGCCAATCTGGAGGTAAATAGAATTTTCATGTGATTAGTGAACTAAGTAATACATGTCTAAGGGACATATTGACATTCTCTTCTATTTTACTGACAGGGGAGGTTTCATCATACTGAACAAAGACTATGATGCATTTGATGGGTTGGTAGCTCATTTGTCTATCAAGGCATGCCAGATGGTATATGAGGAGGCAAATTTGTTTCCATCATTGCTTGACTTGGAAATGCTCCCCAAATCAGATGTCTGGCCGAAGAGCTTTCAGAAATCAGAGCCATCTGATGACAATATTGCACTGTATTTCTTTCCCTCAGACAAAAGGTATTGTTTCAGTACTCTACAATGACCCAGTCTGTTTATTCAAAATTTGGCTCATTCTGAACTCGGAGGTATCTTTCCTACAGATATGAAAGGCTTTTTGATCATTTGGTTGATGATATGATGCATCAAGATCTTGCTTTGAGAGCAATTGTGAAAAATGCAGAGCTTTTGGTTTTCGCCTCTACTGAACTGCCACTCGGTCACTGGAGTGAGTTAACACATTATTTATTTGTCATTTTTCACCAATCCAGTTTTTCATATAGTTTTGAGTAACATATTTTACAGGATTCCAGGGGAAGTATTATCTCTGGGGCGTTTTCAGGGGAAAGCGAGCTTTGTCTTCATGAGCAGTGGGATATTGTGAGGGCAATATGCTGGGAACAAAACTTCCAATGGCCAAAAGTTTTGATGCTGGGAGTCCTCTTAGTCTCTTAGTCTTTTGAGCGACAATAGTAGTTTAGATCTGGCAATTTTTAACATATTTTTTGGTTAGTCGAAAGTGGTATATATGTTGTTCATACTGAGCACGCTTCATGTTTTGTGAAGAAAATTTTGTAGTTCTTGGGGCATGACCTAGATTTTCCAGGATTCATGGCTAGAATTGGAAGAATGACAAGAAACCTTGAGGGCAGAAATTCTGGCATGAAACTTTCTAGGCCTCTTGCATGCATGAACAATGTGCATCCATATGATTACTGTTCTGTCGAACTGTGCAAAGATGAAAAGGTGTATTCTAGGTGTTTTACTGTAGATGCGAGACCTTGTACTTTTTATGGTTGGTACATATCAACCTTGTATTTTCTGGGGTCCCTTGAAAGTTTGAAGCACGACGAATACTCTTTATGGTGATAAATTTTCAACCTTGTGCTTTCTGGGGCTCCTTTCCTTGAAAGCTTGAAGTATGGCTAATTGTGAGAGCTGTAGGTTTGTGTCTTCCCATGTTCTCAACTGTAGGTTTGCATTTTCCCTTGTCCATAACACGGCTAGGTTTCTTTAAAGTTTTTTACTTTGGAACAGGTGTAAATTTGTAAGCTTGTGGGATGTATATAAGAAAGAGGAAATTTCAGCCTTTATTTCGGATTCTTCAGTTCAATGCAATCCTGTTTTGTGGCTGAAAGGAATTGTTTTAGCTGGCAAAATGTATGCTTTCATATGTCTGGGGCATTCCGAGAATTGAACTCGGGACCTCTCGCACCCTAAGCGAGAATCATACCACTAGACCAAATGCCCTTTATGTCTATTGTAGTGAATTGCTAAATAGTAAATTTTGTGGTTCCTGTCCATGTTTTAATTGCTTGTAGCTTAGTAATTAAATAAGCTAACTTGCTGGACTTCGTAGGGGTCAAGTCTTTGCAATAAAAAGATGCTACAAGTTAAAGCGGTTAATTTATTTGCTTAATTGTATATTATAATTTTTTTTAGTTTTATTATGTTGTGATATTTTATATAAATTAAATATATTATTATTATCGTCATCGTCGTCGTCGTCATCATTATCGTCTTCTTTTCCTAAATCGAAGCACAAAAAACACTTAAACATAGAAATACTTCGAACAATAAGAGGCTGAAGGAGAAAATTTTCCGGACATCATCTTTTATATTATGATGCAACATGAGATGCCAGTATTTTCATGCGTTTCATTTCTGAGTCAATTACATAAAAAGCTCAGCATAATTAAGATTGCTGTTCAATGTCTCTCCTTTTCGAGGAGGAAAATTTTTAAATACTCTTCAGAAATGTGTACCTTTTTATTTTTATCTCTCTTTAATGCCCTTTTGTCCTTTTATTGATTTGAATATGCAAGATCCTGAATTTTGCTAAGTGTCCTTGATCTTACCTGTTAAGTTTGCATAAAATGATTAATTAAGTCCAAATTAAAAAAATAAAATAATTCAATGTTTAGATCCAGAAGCTAATCACCCAACATGGATTATTTTATTCTGTTAATCACTCTTTTTTCAAAAGTCACACAGTTCTTGCAATAGTTAATATTTATAAGCTAAATTAGAATCCAATCCCCAAATCATGCAGAAGATACACTAATTATATTTTAATTAATCTCCTTCTTAATTTAATGATGGCCATATTTTTTTAATACTACCACGGCTGGTCTGAAACTGTATAGCGCTTATGTTTCTTTGAACCCCGCTGGCATACAACCACTTGCCATAAACATCTGGGATTAACTAGAGGAAAAGGCATAGTTGAAAAAGAATAAAGATAAACATATTAAAAAACAGGTTTAATTAATGTTTTATTGACTTTTGTTGCTTGTAGTTTTTCTGACATATGACATACAGTGTGAATGCAAGTGACATTGTTTTGCTCATCATGATAGCTCTGTTTGGATTATATTTGTTCAGAATATTATTAAAAAAATAATACTGTATCGCTTTTTGATATGTAATGTATACAAGATAAAGTTAATAGCTCTGTTTGGATTATATTTGTTTGAAAT
Organism: Mitragyna speciosa; assembly: GCA_024721245.1. Taxonomy (NCBI): domain Eukaryota; kingdom Viridiplantae; phylum Streptophyta; class Magnoliopsida; order Gentianales; family Rubiaceae; genus Mitragyna; species Mitragyna speciosa. The sequence goes on from CM045560.1 coordinate 6,720,494, forward strand.
ATTATTAAAAAAATAATATTATATCGCTTTTTGATATGTAATGTATACGAGATAAAGTTAATTGAAGGAAAGTGTTTGCAGAGCATCTCACAATAATTCTCTAAAAAACAGGCTTTATCATATTAAAAACCATTTCTGGATAAAGATTTGACCCTGAGATTCATAAATTGTTAAAATTACCTTTATATATATATATAGAAGTTTTTATCTATAACCTTATGAAAATTAAATTTTGTTCCCCAACACGTTATACAAATAATAAGAAGTTGGCCCCCCAAAGACGAACTTTTAGAAATTTTGACCTTCACCCTTAAATTCTAGGTCTGGCCGTTAGTTTAATGAAGGGGTACATGCTAATAAATCACAATATGAACGCAATATAATTTATTAGTTTGGGATAATTACACATACCTCCCCTGAGGTTTATCGTAATTACACTTATCTTCCTTCAGGTTTCAAAAATTACACTTGCCTCCCTTATTTCAATAGTTTTGGTAACAAAAAAAATTCATTTTGCTTATGTCAGCAAAAAAACTAATTGAATATCCTAAAATGCCCCTAGAATTTTTTTTTACTAAAACAAGAAAACAATTCTTGAAAAATAACAAACTAACTAATTCAACATAAAGTAAAAAATAAGCCATAATATTGTCCAATATTACCACCAATGCTCAACAATTAATGTATCTTAATATACCTCTCCCACTTAGTGCTCTAATTTAGACATCTTTATCATCTTTTTTATTATCCAAAATATGCCATAAATAAACATGATAACTATCAAACAAAATGAGATGATCAAAACAATTTGAAAATTTTGTGCTATGTGAACCTTCACTCTCAAGAATTAATTAAAGTAAATGTTAAGCTTTTTTTTTCCCTTTTATTTTCCTTTTTTCATGTCTTTTTACCTTTTTGTTTTCCTATAATTTTTTCTGAGGTAATTATAGTGACATGCAAGGGTATTTTAGTAATCCCAAATGCCCAAGGGAGGTAAGTGTAATTTTTGAAATTTGAGGAGAGCTAGGTGTAATTACGCTAAACCTCAGGGGAGGTATGTGTAATTATCCCTATTATTTTACTATCAATCTAATATAAAATAACGAGTGGGACGTAATTGAAAAATCAACAGGAATTGGTTGGGTTACAATATATGAAAACCCCTCAATCTCCAAAGCATGAATAGCATGATATTTTTTTTTTGCTTCTCCTTTCATATTTCATATAAAGACAAGATTCAACTAAAATGAATGGATTTTCTTCACCCTCAACCCCCCCCCCCCCCCCCCCCCCGCCTTTTCATTGTGAGAATACATATGTATATTGCATTAATTACACCTTCCGGAAGAAATGAGGTTTTCTTTATTTATCTAGATGAACATTCATGCACTCTTTCTTAGAGGATCACCATTAAGTCATTATCGAAAAAATAATGCAAGTAATATTGACATCAACAGGGTTTAGGGGGACACAATTTTAAATGTGTGGAAGGCCAAGGGTCCCAAAATACACAGATGAATTTAATTTCTACCTGCCACAAAATGCATGTTTAATTCTGGCAAGTTCTGAATCTCATATATATCTGCAAATTCAATCAATTACTACAATCTGAATTTCAACTACAATCTGAATTTCAGCTCCAACACATATTGAACAAAGAAGAAAGGGAAAGGGAAAAACTCCAATTACAAGAATTGAAATAGACTAAATAAAAGCATATGCAAAAGGCAAATAAAACAAGAACAAACAACAAATTAGTCATGTAATAATGTTGTGTTACAAAAATTACATGCCACAAAGTATATGACAAAAAATGCTTGGTATATATATAAACTAAGACGAATACAAAGATAAGACAAATGTATTCCTGCCAATCAGTACCAATCATGTACTCATCCTCCTTTCAAATTTCAATGGGGTAGCAAGTAAAATCCAAAAAAAGGATTCCCAACTTGCTAGTCATTGAAATCCAAATCCAATCTCCTTTTTCAAGCTCATCTTCAGACATCTAACAAATAAAACCAGAACTAGATTTCTACCTAACTAGAGCTTTTGTTTGTTGTCTACATGCTACAAGAGAGTCAATCAAACGTCAAAGAGATTACTGAATAGGTCTAGATTTGGAGTATTTGGGGATCCTATTCGAGGCGAAATAAAAGTTGAAGGACTAAAAAGCAAACTACCCTCAGGAAAATTCTTGTTGCTGTGTAATAAAGGGCTTAAATCATGGAAAAACCCTAAAGGATTTGGATCAGACGGAGGAGAGAAAAAAGTGGATGAAATAGGTTGAAGAGAAGCTGGATTAGGTGATAAAATCCCTGGAAAGAGGCCCGTTGATCTTTCCATCTCAGTGCTGATTTCTATCCCTTCTACCACTGATGCATCATTTTCACAAACTTTTGGCTTCTTCCCTTGTGGAGACTTGGTTTTTTCTATGGATGCAAAACGAGCTGCTGGCGATATTGCCCCGCTAAATTCTTGATAACTGGAAGAAGATGAAGAAACTTCTGAATTCATCACCACGCATGAAGAATATGTGGAGTCGGGGCCGGTGAGACGTTGCACTAAAGTCATGAACTCATTAGGCTTTGCATGAATTACCTTGGGAGAAACTGTGTATATAATCACCGGTGGCCGAGTTGGTGCCACCGAATGTGATTGTTGTGGTGGTACTGGTGGTTTTCGGATTTTATGTGAATCTTTCCGGACTTTTAGAGGCGTTGGCCGGGGTCCTTGAAGCTCCTTGCGGGGCGACTTTCCGGCGTGGTAGGCCGGAATGTCCATGGTGTATAATTGCTCTGAAGAGTCAATGAATTGAGGATGAGTTGGAGGAAGAGATGAAAATTGTAGTGATGATAAAAATGGCATAATTTTTTGTGCTGATGTTATTCAAGAAAATATAAGAGGTGACATGGATATATAAAGGACTGAAGTCAAAGAAATGTGAAGACTATATAATACAAGAGAAAATAATCATTGGTTACTTGTAGCAAAAAAATGTGTATTTTTTAGCTGAGGCCGGTTTCGTAGTGTTATGGATGTTTGAACATGTCTACGATTCAGGAGAGAAAGAGAGAGAGAGAGAGAGGAGAGGGAGAGGGGGAAGGAAGGGGTCTTGAGCCGCGTAGGATTGGTTCTTGATGACGCAACATATCCCTGTTAGAAAAGTGGAGAGGAAATTAATTTTATTTTACTTGCAGTTGGTATAATTAATTAACTAAATTATTGTATTAATTTAAACATTTAAAAATAAAGTATGTCTAAATTAATTTGAGCATGAGAACATGAGCAAATTAAATTGACAGCATTGCAAAAGGTGGTCCCAAAAAGCAATGAGAACTAATTGAGTTGGCACAGTTGATCATCAACTGGATCTGTGTGTAAAAATGGTTGAATATATTTAATTAAGAGACAAAGGGTGCGAACCTTTTAGACACCTTAAGACTTTAAGTTATGGATATTGAGCAATGTAAAATACTTTTTTGTTTCTTTTATTATTGCTTGAAATTTGTAGAATAGAAGATTTGGTTGCACGCTTTGGCTCCTGCAGCATTATGAGCCAGAATATTATGGAAAATGACCAAATGATACTAGTTATTTGTCTAGCTGAAATTCTTTGTGTAGTTAATAAATAATTATATATTGTAAGATAAATCATTTATACTAACTATTAATATCAATTACATTAAAAATGAAATTTTTTGAAGTAACATTAAAGGTTAGAGGCTTCTTTATTTTAGTAAATCAGGTATAGTACTGAATACAAATAATTGGTCAATTATATGTGGTACTGAATAGAAATAATTTGTGAATTTTGACATTATTCAATTACAATAATACTTAATTTCAGGTGTAATCTTGCTTTATACGTACTCAAGATTCCATGTTGTCAAAGTAAATATAATAGTAAATGTAACAAGAAACTTGAAAGTTCAGACCAAATTGCTTGCCAAACAATCCCTGCATCTGGATTGTTTTTCTTCTATTTTGGCTGAATTTTCATTTAGGACTTGGAGTTCTAGAAAGTAAGATAAGTCAGCAAGTTGGAGCAGTTTGGAAGCCTTATGGATTGCCGTCTTAACTGCACTGGACCCATTAGAAAATCCGTGAGCAAGTATCTGTTCTTGTAAACTATCAAAGAAATTGTGTCTAATGGAGACCAGCGCCAGTTGAAACCATGAAAGCAAACAGTACTTTATAATTTATTAAAATTGATTTATGTTGTTTGAATTCTAATTTATCCTATGTAATGCATACTAAAGAACTAAATTACTCTTTGTTTCTCTCTCATTGAATGGCATTAAAGAAAATGCTCGTTCATACTTGTTTTGGTCAACAATTATATGTAGTGTTGAATTATATAATCTTAAATTTATGAGTATCCAACCAAGAATATAGGACATTTTACTCTTCGAATCCTAGCATCATTCAGTTGCTTCGCACCACTAGAACAATTCTTCGTTGAAAAAGTTTAAAACTGATAACTAATTAGTTTATACTAATGTAATAGGTGATATAGTACATAATACACAAAGTGTAAGCATAGATTAGTTGTATTAACATTGAGTTTTAATCTTACACATGAGGAAATTTATATGTTTAGATTAATTTTTGTGTGATACTTTGCTTAATAATGTGTGTAAGAAAATATATTACACTTACGAGATGAGTTTTTTTTTTTTCAATAATTAATAAAATTTGGGACTAGCACCCCCTCCCTGCATACAGAGTTTTTTGCCAAAAAAAAAAAAATCTATTATTATCTTGCAACCTTTTTCTTTTAAATTTTTATTAGCAAAAGCAAAATACTGCAAGACAAGAATACACAACGATCTAGACCTAAGTCCTAAGTCCTAACCATTGCCATGGAAGGATTGGAAAACACCTTAATGAATGCCAGAGGAAATTGCGGATAGAAGATAAATCATGTCAGAGGAAATTAAAATATTTTAATCACAAAACATTAATCAATAACAATATTTTGTTTTCTATAAAAAAGGTCTTACTTTTTGCTGGTTTTGGTTGTTTTTAGAGGATTTATTTTATTTGCACTTTGCCAAAGACGATTTTTATGGCATCTAATAAGATAATCTTTTATTGAAAAATAAATTGCCTCTTATACAGATAATAGATAGCTCCTGGCTATCTATCTTTCCAACACAAAAAAAGTCAATCCATAAAAGTAAGCATGAAAAAGCAACTAGATCGAAACTATTTTGGCTGGTCTGATGTTCACATCAGAAAATTGCCAAAAATAAACCCACTATCGAACTACCAAAAAAAAATGAAGGTTATCTGAAAATTACTTCTAGAGTTCCGTGCAAATTGTTTGTACGTTAGAAGCAATCCAAACTTGACTAGAACACATAAAAACTCAAAGAGCAAACTGCAAAATTTTGCACAAACATATTTTTCCTCTGAAAATTCAAGAAAACGAATGCTAGAAAAAAATTCGAGACTGTTTCCAAAATGCAAAACTTTAAAGATGTTCACTCAGATGTATAATTTGATCTATTAATTTCATACAAATATTCACTAAATAACAAGTTATTATCTTTATAAACTCTAATTAGTACATATTTTACTTGTTTCCTATAAGATCTTTGTTGTCACGTACTGACTGTGATCTGGATCATTATTTTTCTCCTTTTTTTTTTGTTTGGGGGGGGGGGGGGGGGAGAAGGGGTGTAATTGTTAGTTTGATGCTCCAAAAAGATGTAAACATATGCATCAATGTGCATAATCTCATTTTAGATTGTATTAGTTATTATTGCAAACGTTTCTAAGATCTAATCTCATTCATTAAAAGAAATTATCACACCAAAGATATAAGTAGGATTAATCCAAAATAAATACTATAAACCTGTAGACATAAGGGTTTGTTTGGATAAGTCTGTTTTTTCAAAAAGATATTTGAAAGATTCTCTGTTTTTCCAACCACCCTTTTTGTAACATGTATCAAATCTCAAAAAACTTCCTACAGTACTATTTTTCTAAAAAAACCACAATCTAAGCGATCCCAAATTTTACTTTCCAAACAGTCCTCACAGCATGTAAATTCTTTTTACTGTCTTCTACTTAGGATATATTTTAGCTACGAAGTTAGGATTCTAGAAATTAAAAGAAGTAAACTAGTGGGAGCAGTTTAGTAGCACCGTGGATTGACGTCTTGGTAACACTGGACCCATTAAAGTAGAAAATCCGAGGAAAGGAAAAGAAGTATACTTTCTTTTTGAACTAGTAGTCTATCAAAATTGAGTGTGAATAGGGGAGATTTGAGTGTTATTTTCGGTATAGACTTCAGATGCATGCTTTCCAGATCCATGTGCAACAACCAACAATGCTTTAGCATTTATTTATAGACTTGGTTTGTCCACTTTGACAACTCCTTTATCCAACTAATGCCATACAAAATAAGTGTGCCTCTCTCTCTCTCTCACACACACACACACACACACACAAACACACATACACACACACACAAAATTATGGTACAATAACTTTGTACAAAGGACAAGATCACTAATTGGACTATAGCTTACATAATGGTTTTGACAAGAATAATTCGTAATGTGACAAGAATCGAACTACAATGTTTTATTTTTAGAGTCTAAATTCTTGGTTATTTCTATCATTTTATTCCTTCTTTTTTTTTTTTTTCGAGTATATCATGAAACGAGAAATAGATATCGCAATTAACAGCAATGAGAATGGAATCCGCACAATTGTCTGTATAAAAGGTATTTTTACTACTTGGATTAGCATTATTTTGCAACGTCAAGATTGAATGTAAATACTCAACTGATCTAATAATTTTGCCAGTGCATGGAGATTAATCACTGAGTCCTAATATTTTAAATAAGGAAGTGATCTGTCATACTATCTAGAATTAATGAGTCTTGATACCAACCTCTTTGTCCTAGAAAGAGATGACAAATGGTTGATTTTTTTTGGAGTGGTTATATTAACGTATATAAAACATATATATTCGCCTGTCTAACACTTTATATCTATTTATCACATTTAAGATTAAGACTTGAGCACAATTTGTCTTGAATGCAAAAAGTAAATATGACAAAACTAATCATACATACTATATCTTAAGTAGTTAAGTTAAAAAGAAATATATTCAATCAAGTTCGGAAATTATATTTTTTTTCATCTCTCTGTTTTAATATTCTTTGGACAAGGTTTAGCTCAAATATATGGCGATTAATTTTTAAATCAACTAACTGTTCTTATTATCATTCAGTTAGTGTTTTTTTCTTTGGGCAGATGCAACATAAGTTAAGAAAAGAAGACTTTTTTTAACAATAGCAGTAACTATGGGAAATCTGATCGAGAAATAAGTAATTCCAAAGGTTATTTTCTTTACAAAATAATAATTGAAGAATCTAGCTACTAAATTGTCTTCATTTTGCTTTATAGAATATTTAATTACTTTCGATACTTTCACTTACTAAAAGCTTTGTTCTTTTCAAGTGTGTGAGATATAGTACACACATACACACGTGGGTGTATGTGTATGTACATATAGGTATCTACGTATGTATGTAATAGAGATGACAGATGGCTCAGAAAATACAAAAGAAAAAGAAAAGATGATAATAGATGGCTCCTGTTCATTAAACTTTGACGAGAAAAGTCAAATTTGTAGCCAATACATTGTTGATTCAGATTAAATTGCGTAAAAGTAATTAAAATTGATTCGTGCTAAAAAAGCAAAAAAAAAAAAAAGAGATTAATTTTGACTGGGATCTTTGTGTGATGTTAATATTTAGAAACTTGAACCACAAGAATTCATTATCAAACTCCCAAAAGGAAGGGACATCGGAAATTACAGGTATATTTTCGTATTTACGCTGTTTGGGAGTATGTACAAATTCAAACTTTGCTACAATATAGTGACACTCGTTGAAGCAACTTGAAAACTCTTGCTTAATGATTATATTGAAAATTCTTGCTTAATGATTATATTGAAAAGTTTTCCCTCAATAAGGAAAGGAAAAGCTTAAAAGAAAAGTAAAGACAAAAAACAAAAAAGATAGAGCAGCAAACACCATGAAAATTCAATGCAGATTCCGAAATTGACAATAACAAAGAATTCAAGTATACATATAATTTTGTGGGCTGATTTTACGTAAATGATAACTAAGAAAAGAAGCAACTTTCTTAATTCATGTATTTATTTTAAGATAATGATTTATACATTCTAATTTTTTATTTATACACTTCGTTTAGATGAAAATACCCATTAGTTATACACTTCAATTTTCAAACATGAACGTAAGTTCAAATAAAAAGGGCTTTCCCGTCTAAAATATGAAAAGTAAAGTGTAAAAATTATTTATCTTGTTTTGATTTGGAGATGAACAAATAACTATCATTACGACAAAATTTAGATATATGATATGTTTGATATACTCTTGAATATTCCAATGAGATCTTTTTGTTGCCTCATGTCATGTTGCTTGAGATATAGATTCAGTTTTTCTTCTTTTTTTTCTTTTTGGTATTTTAAAAAGATCCGGGATCTCTTTAAGTTCTTACTCGAGATTCATTCGAACTGATCTAAATACAGTAGTTGTCAAAATTTCATAATATACAGTAATTTATCTATTTGTTTATCTGTTTATTTATTTATTTAGCCATCAATTGAAATGCAAGACAACTGAATACTCCCGCTACCTAAGAGATAGCCGCATGAGTTGACCTGACCCAGCAAATCAAAACCTTGTCAAATTCAATTCTTCAAGATTCGAGGAAGACTTGTCTCAATGGCAGCCAAAAAAAATTATAAAGAAAATTTATGTCAGAAGACATCTATGTATCAGATTTCAGACAGAGGTCAAACCCCACCTTCTCCTCTCCCAGAATGGAATGGACATCAAAATTTTGACATGGCCATTCATTGAATGAGCTACTAACTACTACATGCTTGACCCTTTGGAAAGTTTCATATTTCCTCACCTGATATCAAATCGTCATCTTAGTTTGATTTGGTACTAGAAGACACACATGTTAGTTGAATCGTAATAAATACATAACGTGACCTTTTTCGTTCTTTCTTTTGTGGTTTTTGTTGCTTAGGTCAAGGTAGGGTTGGAGTCTGATGCTTGAGTTGATTGGACCTTGTATCTTGAACTGGTCAGGGGACATGGCGATTAGACATTAGATGTACTCATGCGATTAGACATTAGATGTACTTGGGCAAACAAAAGTTTCAAACTTGTACTTGTAAAACACGTCTCAAGGAAAAGTTTTTAGATTGAGAATGTAATAATCTAAATAGTACATAATTAACGGTCTCTCGTATATTTAACGGTTTGAGTGACAAAGTACTGTTAATATCTTATTTTTAGTGACAGTGTCAATACCTTTGAATTGCGAATTCAAACCTACTTCACTTTAAATAAAACATTGTAATTCTATATAGAATTCTAAGTAATATCCAATTTTATGAGAGTATAATAGTGCACATGAGTTATAGGTAATATATGAATATCATTGCCGTTGTTCATAAGTTAGCACATGGTACAAGAATCTCATACCAAAATTGCATCCTTAATATTAATCTACACATGATCACAATCTATTAGGCATTGTGCATTTTCATTTGTAAGGAAATCACAAACTTAATAGGATGGCAATTGCTTTAATCTCCATTTAGTAGTTCTAACTTCAACTTTTCAACACTAGTTGGCCTCTAGATGCCCTATTCTAGCGTGCAATCGACTAAAGACAATATAGCTTTGTAGTGAAAAGAATACTGGGGAACATATTCTAATTTGAATCTCTAAATAGAATTTCATTAGTCTGATTTTCGAAATTCGTTCCTATAATTTTGACAAATGGCTTTAATTGGTCATTTCTCCTCTTGCAGCCAAAATAGTCTTAACCCTAATGAACGTTTGTAACTCATGCGACACATTAATTAGGTTGTTCTCTATGTGATATGAGTAAAATACTTCATACAATAATTTCATTGATTTTTTAAATTCAAATACTTCATAGAATAATTTCATTGATATTTTAAATTCAGTGACTAATTAGATCTAAATAAATATTTTAAAGTTCAATGAGGTAGTATTTTTCTTATCTTTTTCGGTCAAATGGTTAACAACTTTTAACCGATGGATTTGACTTAAATCAAAGACGAAGATTAATGTTTAAAATCAATCGATAAAAGTTCAGAAACCAAAATTTACAATTTTGAAGTTCAGGGATAAATAGGATCCTTCTCAAAATTTCCAGTAATATCACGTAGAAGTTCATGGCATTACCCTATCAAGCATGTGATGTGTTTTACATGATAATGTTCAAAGAAATACTCTTCTATATATTACTTAGGATTACTTTTACTTTCTTGGATATAAGGTCACTGCCAAAACCTTTTAGAAAAGAACATCACCATCCAATAACTTCAATGTCATCCAAATTCCCAACTAAAAAGATATAGCAACACATTTTTTTTTACTAGATTTTGCCATGATTTAACTACTTCCCATCCACTCCATTGGCCTTCTTTCAGGACTATATATATTGCCGTCCAGAGAAAATTGGAATCAAAAAGTATTGGCCCTTTATCAAACGATTTCTGTGTTAGAGGCATACTGGGTTCGGCTTTCGCTTGAATTTGAACGGCCGATTGAGACAGCCAAATAAGGCAAAAAACACTAAAATGTGAACTTGTTGAAACTTCATGGGCTGGTTTCGAAATTTATTTGCCAATCAGGTTGTGAAAGTGAAAAGCTCAGCTCACCATTATCGTTTGGACCTATACAGCACGGATTTACTAGGTAAAATGTAAAGATTTTCTTTTGTCTATATAAGGATAAATAATAAATTTTCTTTTAAGTGTTCCTGATCGTCACAATTATAAATGCCTCCGTCGTATTTTCTGAAATTACAATAACTTGTTGTGTCAAATTTTTTTCCCTAGAAACTACCCATTATTTGTTGAGATTTTAATTTCTATAAGTGTTAGAGACTCCTTTCTATTTCTTTCGTTTCGAACATTGAGAGAGTTTGGAGAAGGACCGGATGAAAATCGAGCATAGGAATGTGTTATGTGATTGGTGCCGAGTGCTATTTGGCCAGCCGTACGCTAACTTTGGTTTAATTTATTGAAAATTTGAGAATTTGACATTCGTGAACATTTATTGTTATTATTTTTTCAGTTTTTTTTTGGAAAAACACTTATGGAGTCTCACATAAATAATAACAGCAAAATAAATTTTTTTTAAAATATGGGATACCAGATATAATATCTTCTCGGTAATGATTAAAGTAATACATACATACACACACATATATATGTATGTATGTATGTATGTATGTATGTATGTATGCTTCAGGAAGTCTTGTGCGTCTATAAATTCTTACGATGTCCCGTGGCATTGGATCCTCACTTTGGAGTTTGGACAGGTACGTTTTGGGTTGAAATCTGTGAGCCTATGTTGGGAGCACGTAACATCGAATGTTAAGCACGCTTGTCTCCATATCTCCATGAGAAAGGATGGGCAGAATTTCTAATTATTTTGGGCCGCAATTGAACGAACATCACGTCTTCAATGCCCACTGCATATTCTGAGCCCCATAATCATGATAAATTTGGTTTGTCGTTCTGAAATCATAAGAACAAACCTTTGCATGGTAAAGCCAAATGTACAGCAATTTGGTTTTTGTTCTGAAATCGAAAGAACAATATATATATATATATATATATATATATATATATATATATATATATCTGATTAGAATTTAGTTTGTTTTACATCAAGATTGAGAGAGTAACCCATTAGATGAAAATTTTCATAGAAAACATATTTAAGTTGTCAATTTATAAAATTCTTTTAATTTATTTTGCAGCATTTCTTCCCCCTTCCTACTTCAGATTGTGGAATTTTCTGGGGACTTGGGGCAATCAGATGAAGTCAGTCATGTGAATGTGTAATTGAGGAATTTTCCAGAGCCAAATAAATTAGGACATGGCTTCAGAATGGGGTTTGTCTCCCAAATGTTTTACGTAGTCTTTGATAATAGTGTAGAGTGTTTCATTTATGTGATTAGGTCTGCCTTTTGTTGGATTCTAATATCCTACAATCTAAAAAAGACTTAGTTGTTTGCTCAAAAAAATTATTTATATTTTTTGCAATTTTTACAATTTGCTAAACTATATTGAGTCAAGATCAAATGGTTGCCAACTTTCAATTATCTCGTCGGTGCTTTTTGTGCATTCGTACGTACTCAACTATTAACCTCGTCTATGTAGACGTGTAAAATTAAATTAAATTTAGGATTTAAATCAATAGAAAATATATAGGAGCTTCCTTTAATTAGCACGGGTGACAAATTATTGATTTGTTTGTACGTTAATTTATTGTAGCATTTACATCCTTGTGCAAAATTTTGGCTTTGTAAGGGCTGCAAAATAATTGAGCTTTGATTGAACTATTAGGCTAAATTTTGATGAAATCCAACCTAAATGAGCTCAAATTCAATCTTGAATTTCACACTTTTCTTTCTTAATCTTGCATTTTGGTTCATTAGTTTCTCTTGAACTTCAATTAAAACAATATTGTATTGTCTGCTTCAAATTCCAATACGAACCAAATCACACTTAAAAATGGCTTAATAAAAGAGTCAAATACGACAATTCAAGGAAACACAAACACACACACACACATCATATGTAATAGCAACATAAGTCTGACACTTCATCTGCAACAACACATTGCACCTTCAGCACTAGCTTGTCTAATTTTTTCGTTGATTGCATTTCATCAGAGGAATACTTGCGTATATGCTTCACGTCCTGTGATGTTATACTAACCAAGAAGCCTTAGTCCTGCACGGACAAAATTATGTTGAATCATTATGCAATTTAGCCATAAATCCAAAACTGGAGATATTATAGTTATAATTAGGGCATCTACATAAGAAAATAATTATAGTGAAAAAACCACGTGTAGTTAAGGTCTCAATTGAGATGATTTAATGAAATTTTGCCAATATTAGCAATTGTAATAAGCGCTAAAAGGACAAACAAGGTGGACCAGTTTTGTTACTTTTGTGCTTTCCAAAAATTAGATTCAAGGTTTTTAACTCTAGGTTGATAAAGAATTCGGGTTGTGAGATGGAAACTCAGATCTTTACGGTGATATTAAAATTGGACCATAGTTTTAAAATTATAAATCTCTATCTAAAAGTTCACACACGTCTTGAGTCTTTTCAAAGGTTCTTACAACTTTATGAGCTTTCTGTTAATCCAACTCTCAATAATCTTGAAATCAATATTGAATTAAAATACGAAATGATAGAATCAAATATTGAATCGAAATTTGAGACAACAGAAACGAACATCCAAATGTCTTTGACTTTCCTCACTTTATTGAATAGTTTGTCTATCATATAGAGAAGACAATAACCTATTTAGTATTTATACCGATTTGAACTAACCTTTCTCGCGCTACTATATGCTTGCCTACAAAGTTATTTAAGGTTATAAATATGTGGATTTCTCCCTTGAGAATTTTTAAGATTAGAATCGCTATTCACCTATGTAGCACATGGTTATGGGAATATGAAAAGAGTGAGAATAATACAATGACTTTTTGTTATTATAACTTTTAGCTAAAATAAGTTTTCAAAGGGTTAACAGGGGAGTTTCCTTGAGATAAATCAAATTTTCAAAAATTACATTATTTGATTCTCAGAGTTACTTATAGCGTAACTGATATATTAATAATCAATTGGAATTGTTTTGCTGATTTTTTTTAGAGAATTTTTTAAAAACATTACTGTAATAGTTCTGAAAATTCTTTTAATAGATGTGTGTATAAGATAAAAAGATAGTTAGGAGGCGTATTTGGAATTTCCAGTGCCGAACTAATCAAACCAATAGTTCTTACAAAAGATAATCACAAGAAACGACGCGTTGGGGATAATATTTTCTTCACCACCAAAACTTCTTTTTAATAGTTGAAGATAAGCTGCAGTAGCCACGAGTGCTTACCTCCAGACCGATCAGTCTTTCTCAGTTAGGACCCATTATGCGGGCAGAACAATTGACGACTGATAGGGTGTATTTAGTCAATGTTAATTGTGTGTTTTTCCATTATGTTTTAGTGTTTTATTGTTTTTATGAGTTGATTTTACTTAGTTTTATGTTTTGTGTCGTTTATAGGTGTTTTGGTGTATTTGGTGCAATTGGAGCAGAAAAGGAAAATTTCAGAAGAGTTTTGTTCATAAGGCGTGGGCACGCTGTAGCTGAGAAACTAAGCAGCGGGATTAAAAGTAGAAACTTCCTATTGTGACTCAAACTACGACTCTTGTGCGAGATTTTGGAAGATTAGCAGATTTTTAGGAGTCTATTATTACCTTTTGTCAATTTCAATTAATTAGATTTAGGGAAAAGTATTATTAGTTAATCAACTTTTATCTAAAAGGAAAGACTTCCTTTGGTAGTAGAAGTCTAAGTAGGAAAGAGAGAGATGTATTATTAGTAGGGGTTGTGAATCGTTCTAAAGGATGGAGGAAGACTTAGAACTAAAATTTCTTCTTCTTCTCTCGATGCCTCTCTCTCTCTACTTCCATGGGGTGTAACTAAACCTCTATTCTAGTCAAAGGAAGATTGAAGAATTGGTTTTACATGCTGTGAGATCTAATTTATTTTCATTGTTTCTTTCAATTATTGGTATTTGTATATCTCATGCTTTTAGCGCTTAGGGTTATTGTGTGTTAAATTAAATATTACTGGCCAGGTATTTAATTCTACCTTATAATCCTCTGTCATTCAAAATAGTTGATTGTTTAACTATTTTGATATTTGTGACAACTAGTTTAAGAGATCTACAATCTAATTTAAATGAACCCTTGTAGGTGTTTGTTGATTAGAATTGGGCTTTTCTAATTCTTATTGCGAATTGTGAGATTAAATTCTATGGTTGTACCTAGATTGTCTCTCAATTAGGGAAGTAATTAACGGTTGTACCTTGAATTACCAAAACGGTAAGGAAGAGTTGGCTGTTCGATTGTATCAACAGCTATAACCAATTTATCAATAATTGTTAGAATTCATCCTTGCATCAATGATCAGTTGAATGAACCAATTCCAATATCATTCCTTTGGCTAGAGTTTTCTCAACCTTGATTTCCTTTAATTTATTCTCTGCAATTTTGTTTACTCTAGTTTCGTTTAGTTAATTTTAGTTATTCCAAAATCCCCCATATTCTAGGTGACTGTGAGATAAGTAAACAACCCAATCCCTGAGGAGACGACCCTACTCATCGCTATACTCGAAAAATCATCTTTTGTTGAGTGGGATTTTAATATTAATTTTTGTGCGGTTGACACCCGTCCAAAATTTTGGCGCCGTTGCCGGGGACTTGGCGTCTCAGTTTATTTATCTCTTTTTATTTATTTTTAAGTAGTTATTTTCTGGTACTTTTATCTCGTTTATGTCCCGTTCTTCTCGTACAGGTGAATTAATATTCATCCCAGAAATAGAAAGGACTGCACGTAGATTGAGAAAAGAGACCAGAGAAAGAATAGAAGAGCAGTCGTCTGTTGCATCTCCTGGACTAAACTTGGCTATTGAATTGACAGATTACTCTAGTGACTCTGAGTCAAAAGAAGAAATCATGGCCAATAACAGGACTCTAAAGGAGTTGGCTGCTCCCGACTTGAACCAACAGCCCCTATGCATTACTTTTCCTAATTTGGATGAGAATGTTACCTTTGAGTTAAAATCTGGACTAATTCACCTTTTGCCCTCTTTTCATGGTCTTCCAGGTGAAGAGCCCCACAAACATTTGCAAGAATTTCACGTAGTTTGCTCGAGCATGAAGCCACCTGGTATCAATGAAGACCAAATCAAAATGCGAGCATTCCCATTTTCTTTGAAGGATGCAGCCAAGGATTGGTTGTATTATCTACCTCCGGGGAGCATAACCACATGGAATGGCATGAAACAAGCATTTTTGGAGAGATATTTTCCTGCATCTAGGGCTGCTACATTGAGAAAAGAAATATGTGGCATCAAGCAGAATTTTGGAGAGTCCCTATACGAGTATTGGGAGAGGTTCAAGAAGCTTTGTGCTAGTTGTCCACAACACCAGATAAGCGAGCAACTTCTTATTCAATATTTTTATGAGGGACTACTGACTACGGAGAGGAGTATTATTGATGCTGCAAGTGGTGGTGCCTTAGTGGACAAGACACCTCAAGAGGCGAGGAATTTAATCGCAAATATGGCAGCAAATTCGCAGCAATTTGGAACTAGACAAGATGTTCCTGTTCGCCGAGTGAATGAGGTAAATACTCCTTCAGTTGAACAACAGATATCTGAACTAACTTCTCTTGTCCGTCAACTTGCTGTAGGAAATATGCAACAAAGGATAGTCTGTGGAATTTGTACGAACACGAATCACCCTACAGATATGTGCCCGATGTTGCAAGATGAAAACAATGAACAAGTGAACATGGCTGGAAATGTGCCTGGGCTACGTAAGCAGTACGACCCTTTTTCTAACACCTATAACCCAGGTTGGCGAGATCATCCAAATCTCAACTACGGTGGAAATAAGCAGAATTTTTATCCGAATAGGCAGCAAGGTTTTCAACCTACAATTCCACCCTAAGGGTCAACCTTCATCCTCAAATACGAGCCCAAGTACATCTATGGAGGATGTAATTAAAATTGTAGCAGATAATCAACTCCAAATCCAGAAATTGACAGATGGACAATCTCAATTTCAACAAAGGCAGAATCAACTATGAAAGATTTGGCAAATCAAATAAGTCAATTGGCGACAGCTATCCATCGTGTAGAAGCTCAAAATGGAGGAAAATTGCCGTCTCAACCAGAGGCAAATCCAAGAAATGTGAGTGCAATGACTCTCAGAAGCGGCAAAGAGATTGAAGATCCAAAGTTAGTCATTCCCAAGAGCAAAGATGAGAATAGAATTGAGAAAGAGTTAGAAGAGGAAGGCAAAGATGCTAATGCCAAGGTAAGCCCAAATTCGATGGTTCAAGTTAGAACTAATCCCCCTCCTTTTCCTAGCAGGTTAGTCAAGCCAACGAAGCAAGATAAGGAAAAGGAAGTATGGGAGGTGTTTCGTAAAGTGGAGATTAATATACCTCTCTTAGATGCGATCAAACAAGTGCCAAGGTATGCCAAATTCTTGAAGGACTTGTGCATCAATAAGAGAAAATTGAGAGGAGATGAGAAGATTGTTGTTGGAGAGAACGTGTCAGCAGTTTTGCAAAGGAAGTTGCCACCTAAATGTAAAGATCCAGGTATATTTACAATTCCTTGCAAAATCGGAGATACCACAATTAGGAGTGCCATGATAGACTTAGGTGCATCTATTAATGTGATGCCTAAATCTATTTATGCATCCCTAAATTTAGGGCCTTTAAAAGAAACTGGAATTATCATTCAATTAGCTGACCGTACAAATGCATATCCTGATGGTCTCATTGAAGATGTCCTAGTCCAAGTAAATGGATTGGTGTTCCCTGCTGATTTTTATGTGCTTGAAATGAATGACCATACTTCGTATAATCCATCACCTATTCTTTTAGGTAGACCTTTCTTGAGCACTGCCCAAACTAAAATAGATGTTAGTAAGGGTACCTTAACAATGGAATTTGATGGAGAGGTCGTTTATTTTAATGTTTATGATGCATTGAAATATCCAAATGATTCTCATCATGTTTTTGTTGTTAGTACGACTGAATCTTTAGTGCAGAAAGTTTTTGAACTGAATGGAAAGGATGAATTAGAAGTGGTGCTCAATGCATCCCTTATGATGGAATCCAATAGTGAAATTGAATGGAGTGAGGAGTTAAAGAATGTGGTTGCTGCACTTCATTCGTTGGAATCTACTGAAAAGAGGTATGACTTGGCTCCTATTCTTATTTCAAATCCTCATCAGAAATTACTTCCTTCTGTCGTGCAGGCCCCTGAAGTGGAATTGAAACCATTACCGAACCATCTGAAGTATGCATATCTAGGTGACAATGATACTTTACCGATAGTTATTTCTGCAAATTTGTCATCAATTCAAGAGGAAAAATTACTCAGAGTCGTGAAAGAGCATAAGGAGGCAATTGGGTGGACAATTGCTGATATAAAAGGCATAAGTCCCTCCTTGTGTATGCATAAGATTTGGCTTGAGAAAGACGCTAAACCTGTGAGGCAAGCACAACGAAGACTCAACCCATTGATGATGGATGTAGTGAAAAAGGAAATTATTAAGCTCTTAGATGCAGGAATAATTTTTGCTATTTCAGATAGTCCATGGGTAAGTCCAGTGCAAGTTGTCCCAAAGAAAGCAGGAGTTACTGTTGAAGCAAACCAAGAAGGTGAACTAGTTTCAGTTCGTAAGCCTACCGGATGGCGTCAATGCATTGATTACCGAAAATTAAATGCAGTGACTAAAAAGGACCATTTTCCTTTACCTTTTATTGACCAAATGCTAGAAAGATTATCTGGTAAATCTTATTATTGCTTTTTGGATGGTTTTTCAGGTTATTTGCAAATTGCAATTGCGCCCGAAGATCAAGAGAAGACTACTTTTACATGCCCGTTTGGTACTTTTGCTTATCGAAGAATGCCTTTCGGGTTATGTAATGCTCCTGCCACCTTTCAAAGGTGTATGGTAAGTATTTTCTCTAAATATGTGGAGAATATAATTGAGGTCTTTATGGATGATTTTAGTGTTTATGGGAATAGCTTTGATGAGTGTTTAGATAATTTGGCTCTAATACTGGAAAGGTGCATAGAAACAAATCTTGTGCTCAATTGGGAAAAATGTCACTTTATGGTTGAACAAGGTATTGTTCTAGGACATGTAGTGTCTTCACGAGGAATAGAGGTTGATAAAGCTAAGATAGATCTTGTGTCTGCTTTACCTTACCCTGTAAATGTGCGGGAAGTTCGCTCTTTTCTTGGTCATGCAGGATTCTATCGAAGGTTTATTAAAGATTTCTCTATGATTGGCGCACCTTTATTCCGACTCCTGCAGAAGGAAGCGGTGTTTGAATTCAATGCAGAATGCAAAGTGGCATTTGATAAATTAAAGGAATTATTAATTTCACCGCCTATAATCCAACCTCCAGATTGGACTATCCCCTTTGAGATTATGTGCGATGCCAGTGACTATGCAGTAGGAGCGGTGCTAGGTCAAAGGGTGGGAAAGGCAGCTCATGCAATTTATTACGCCTCGAAGGCTTTGAGTGGAGCTCAATTGAATTATACAACTACTGAAAAAGAACTTTTATCTGTTGTTTTTGCTTTAGAAAAATTTAGGTCTTATTTATTGGGAGCTAAAGTGATAGTTTATTCTGATCATGCAGCGTTGAAGTATTTGTTGACCAAGAAGGAAGCTAAGCCAAGGCTGATCAGGTGGATCTTGCTCCTCCAAGAATTTGACTTGGAGATAAAGGATAAAAAAGGAGCAGAAAATTTAGTTGCAGACCATTTGAGTCGTTTGGTTAGAACGGAAGTGGACTCCTCGTTGAGAGAAACATTTCCCGATGAGCAACTACTCTCTATCAATTCAACACCCCCTTGGTATGCTGATATTGTGAATTACTTGGTTACTAATAAGCTACCTGCAGGTTGGACAACAGCTAGAAGGGATAAGCTAAAAAGCGAAGCTAAATATTATATTTGGGATGACCCCTATCTTTGGAAGATTTGTGCTGACCAACTGTTACGAAGGTGCGTAAATGATAATGAAGTTAATTCTATATTAACTTTTTGTCATTCTTTTGCATGTGGAGGTCATTTTGGACCCAAGAAAACAGCTAGAAAAGTTTTGGAAAGTGGATTCTACTGGCCAACCATATTCAAGGATGCATACATGTTCTGTAAGTCATGTGATAATTGCCAAAGAGTAGGTAATATATCCCATAGAAATCAAATGCCTCAAACACCAATGCTTTTCTGTGAAATTTTTGACGTCTGGGGCATTGACTTTATGGGTCCCTTTCCCCCCTCTTGTGGTTTTCACTATATTTTACTTGCAGTAGATTATGTCTCAAAGTGGGTGGAAGCAAAAGCCACCCGAAATAATGATTCGAAAGTGGTTGCAGATTTCATTAAGTCCAATATTTTTGTCCGTTTTGGAGTTCCACGAGCTATGGTGAGTGACAGAGGAACTCATTTTTGCAACAAGACGATGGAGACATTATTTCGAAGGTACAATGTCATACACAAAGTCTCCACGTCTTATCATCCTCAAACAAATGGTCAAGCTGAAGTATCAAACAAGGAAATTAAATCTATATTGGAAAAAGTGGTTCGTCCCGATAGAAAAGACTGGAGCATGAGACTAGACGATGCTTTATGGGCTTACAGGACGGCATACAAAACGCCAATTGGTATGTCCCCATACAGGCTGGTGTTTGGGAAGCCATGCCATCTTCCGGTTGAACTCGAACACAAGGCTTTTTGGGCAATCAAAAAGTGCAATATGGATTTTAATGAGGCAGGATTGCAGAGAAAGTTACAACTGCAAGAGCTTGAAGAGTTAAGGAATGAGGCTTATGAGAATGTTAAAATATACAAAGAGAAGAGCAAAGCATTTCATGACCAAAACATTACAAGGAAAACCTTTGTAGTGGGGCAAAAAGTTCTACTCTATAACTCCAAGCTCAAGTTATTTCCAGGTAAGTTGAGATCTCGATGGTTTGGTCCGTTTGTTGTGACTGATATTTTTCATCATGGTGCAGTGGAACTTAAAAGTTTGAAGAATGACAAGAAATTTGTAGTGAATGGGCACCGTCTCAAGCCTTATTACGAAGGATTCAAAATTGCAGAAGTGGAAGTAATCCTTTTAGAGGACCCCATATATGGAGTTTGAAGAGATTAAATCACGTCTAGCCAAAGACGTTAAAGAAAGGCGCTATTGGGAGGCAACCCAAATTAATTAGTTTAATTTATGTTATTTTAGTTGTCGTAGGTTGTTTTAAGTTCAAATGTTAAAGTCTAATTATTTCGATTTTGACAGGGGAGTTTAATTTATAGGGCGTGCCCACGTCTTATAACTAGTGCTTCTGAAGGATCACAGTGGGAGAAATCAGGAGACTTTTTCTTTTAAGGCGTGCCCACGTCTTACAATTGGCTCGTAACGAGAATTTGATGAAAAAGACAGAAGACTTCGTTCTGTACAGCGTGGTCACGTCTTATGAGAAAAACTCAAAGAGCTGGAATGTGCAAAAAAATCAGAAGACTATTGCTTATACAACGTGCCCACGTTTTACAAATTGTACACAGGGAAGTTTAAGGTTTAATGTCAGAAGACTTTTTATGATACAACGTGCCCACGTGTTAAACCTAAAAGTCTTCTGTAGAAAGTTTTTGAAATCGCAAAAAAAAAAAAAAAAAAATTCCTTCTCAACGTATTTTCTTTCTTCTTACTTTCATTTTTTTTTCTTCTTTCTTTTTCTTTCTTTTTCTACCGCCTTCCCCATTCTTTCTTTCTTTCTTTCTTTCTTTCTCCCTTGCAAACCCTTTTCCCTCTGCAACCTCATCCTAAAAACAACCCTCCCGCCTACTCTCTCTCTTTCATTCTCACATTATTGTCTCTCATCTTCCATCTCTCTCTTTCCCTCACTCTTTTCTTTCTTTCTCATATCATTTTTTTTCTCTTTTCTCTCACAACCCCTGCCGATCGACACCCCACTTCCCTCACTGGTATCCACGATTTCTTCACTCTCTTGCAGGATTATTGCCCTTTTCCCTCACCCTCTAGTCATCTCTGCTTATTTGGTTTTATTGTTGTCTTCTTTTATGTTTATTAAATTGATTAATTTTTGCCTTAATTTTTGAAATTTGTGATTCCATTGTTACTTGTGTTTAATTGCTTCCCTGATTAGTTATTGTGTTGTTGAAACCGTGGGTATTCGTTTGTTTCTTGGTATTGGTGATGACCGAATGACTGTGCTGATCGGTTGGTATATACAATTGTTGAACTATGATTTTTATGGGCTTATTTGAATATATGATTATTTGGGTAGATGATTGTCTGAAGCATTATGCATTGATACAACGTTCGTTAATTTGAATCATTCTATATTGCTAATGCTTGGTCATTCTTTGTAATGGGCGATTGAAGTCTTTCTAAGCAGCATTGTTCAAGTGTTTGTTCATAAAGCTCAGTTACTGATTTTCATTGGTTTAATTTGTCTCCAGTTCAATTATGCCGCGCACTAATATTAAATCCAAGAAAAAGAAGGCTAAGACTTCTACAGAACCCTCTGTGCCACACATCAATGTTGGTCAAAAGCGTAAAGCTCAATCTTCAAACAGGCAAAGATCTCGGCTGGGGATCGATACTGGTATTCTACCATTGCGCCTTGATCAATTGGGAGGAGAATTAGGAAGCATGACTCCAGCTCAAAGGCAACGCCTAGAACTATTTCGATTCAGAAGCTTTGCCCCGTGTAAGTTCATCGATGCTTCGACCCTTGATCAGTTAAATATTGCAACTCAAGTGCATGATCTATTTGATGCGGTTGGTTGGAGAAATTACTTCACAATGGTTAAATACCCAGCCTATTTGGAACTTACATATGAATTTTATAGCACCTTTGCTTTTGAGAGACATGATGACTTGAACTTAGACACTCCTGGGGTAATCAAGTATAGATTGCTAGGGAAAGAATTTCATCAGTCAATCACCCAATTTAATTTGTCACTGGGATTTCTGGATTCCTCAAATGTGGAATTGAAAGAATACTTGGAAAGTGCATGCGATTATGTACAAACCTTTTCGTCTAATTATATTAACATTTGGAGGGAAATATCCACGGACCCTTTAGTGTACAACCCCAGTACATCAAAGAGCTCATACTTGAAAGATCCTATTTTGAGATATGTACAGCGGTTCCTTGCCTACAATTTCTCCGGACGAAAGGACTCATCTGGCACCTTCTCCAAGGCAGAATTCTTCATCATTTGGTCCATGTTGAACAAGCTAAAAGTAAATCTTGGGTGTTGGCTAGCCTCTCAATTCCAAACTGTACTTGCAAAGAAGAAGAAGCCAATCATTTTAGGGTCTATTATCACTCATCTTGCTGTGGAGCATGGACTCTTTGACCCGGACGAGGAAACAGATATGCATGTGGCATGTCCTCTCTGAGCCATTGAATTTGGCATGTTTAGAAACTATGGGGATTGTTAGAATTAGTTGATGGGGCTTTTAAATTTCGCCCACCAGGGGTATATACGCGTCCCGTTCCACAGTAGTCTATTAGGCAGTACATCTGGTACTTCACAGCTTGCAAATGAAGCAGCGCCTTCTACGATCTACCCCAGCTCAACCAACCACTTTGGAGTCCCAGCTGCAGCAATTGAGCACGAGCATGCAGCAGTTGGATAGTCGTCTTTCTCACATTGAACAGCAAAATGCTGAACTGACACAACAATTGTTGGCCTTCTTTGAGTTCACAGGTTTCACTCCGCCAGCTACTTCCAGTGATTAGTTGCTTTTTCAGGGAAGTACTCGTCTCCTCACTTATGATATTATTTTCCTACATTGGGGACAATGTAGAGTTTAGGTGTGGGGGAGGATTTATGCAATTGCTTCATGTTTGGTGCTAATGTGTCTAGTTAGTTTATGTGTCATTTTTATTTTTCTTTAGTTGTGGTAGAATTTTTTTTCTTTTTTGTGTTAATCTTGTCTTTCTAATTTCTCAATAAGAGACAAGCATGATTAGTATAGTTTTCATTGCTAGTATGAGTATTGCATTGAATTCTAAACAATGGATTGAAATCTTAATGTGCAAGATTTGACACAAAAGTTAACCACTTGTGAGTTTTTGAGCCTTACTGAGCATTCCATTCATAAAATTTGCTCTATTTTCTTTTGATGAGTGGTTATCACACATGGATATGACATTCTAGAACTTGCTTTGTTATGCATGTCAAGATCACATTTTCATGAAATTTGGTGCATTAAAATGACAAGGGCAATTAGGTTTAACCCCTTTTAACTCTCTAAATACCTACCTTTGCATAATACCACTAGTGAACCCTTTTGAGCCTTAACCTTTTGTTCTTTGACTAGTCACTAAAATTTAATCAAAATCCTTTTTGTTTTAACTCTCTCTTTCAACCTTGTGTCAAAGAAGTGTATTGATTTTATTGCATGAAAATTACAAGCCTCATTGCAATGGTTGTTTGAAGAAAGCAAATATTGGCAAGAACAAGTATCATGATGTTACTTCATTTTGTGTTGAAAAAAAAAAAGAGAAAAGAACAAAAATCTGAAAAAAAGAGAAGAAAAAGTGAAAAAAAAATATTAAAGTATTTGTGAAGTGATGTGTATATACGTGTTGTTTCGTGATGATAGGCAAAAGCCTAGATGTGTTTGTACTTGCCCAGTTTGCTCGAGTTATGTATTACATGAAGCAATGAAGAACGTGAAAAATGATGGTTGAATTCATGCAGTAAAATTAGGCATTCTCCTTGACATTCATGTACACCTAAAATTTCCATTTTATCTGCCCTTTGACCTTAGCCCCATTACAACCTTGTTCAAAGACCCTTAGATTTTTGCATTAAATTTCTATTCAAGTGGTGGAGATGTGATATATTAGCAAGCATATGGTAATGTCATTCCATGGTGTTGATATGAGAGTAAATGGTCCCTTGAAATACTTTTGAGTGCATAGAGTGAAATCTGGGAGGAAGTCGTTGAATCTTCTACATTTTGAGTTTTGAGAAATTGTTTAGGAAATATGCTATTCATGCTAGTATGTGAGAGATTGTGCTAAGAAATGCTTGTTTATCTTGTTTGAGGAATGCTTGAGGACAAGCATTCGTTTAGGTGTGGGGGTATTTGATAGGGCGTATTTAGTCAATGTTAATTGTGTGTTTTTCCATTATGTTTTAGTGTTTTATTGTTTTTATGAATTGATTTTACTTAGTTTTATGTTTTGTGTCGTTTATAGGTGTTTTGGTGTATTTGGTGCAATTGGAGCAGAAAAGGCAAATTCCAGAAGAGTTTTGTTCGTAAGGCGTGGGCACGCTGTAGCCGAGAAACTAAGCAGCGGGATTAAAAGGAGAAACTTCCTATTGTGACTCAAACTACGACTCTTGTGCGAGATTTTGGAAGATTAGCAGATTTTTAGGAGTCTATTATTACCTTTTGTCAATTTCAATTAATTAGATTTAGGGAAAAGTATTATTAGTCAATCAAACTTTTATCTAAAAGGAAAGACTTCCTTTTGTAGTAGAAGTCTAAGTAGGAAAGAGAGAGACTGTATTATTAGTAGTGAGTTGTGAATCGTTCTAAGATAATTTATTCAATACTTTAGAACTAGAAATTTCTTCTTCTTCTCTCGATGCCTCTCTCTCTCTACTTTCATGGGGTGTAACTAAACCTCTATTCTAGTCAAAGGAAGATTGAAGAATTGGTTTTACATGCTGTGAGATCTAATTTATTTCATTGTTTCTTTCAATTATTGGTATTTGTATATCTCATGCTTTTAGCGTTTAGGGTTATTGTGTGTTAAATTAAATATTACTGGCCAGGTATTTAATTCCACCATATAATCCTCTGTCATTCAGAATAGTTGATTGTTTAGCTATTTTGATACTTGTGACAACTAGTTTGAGAGATCTACAATCTAATTTAAATGAACCCTTGTAGGTGTTTGTTGATTAGAATTGGGCTTTTCTAATTCATATTGCAATTGTGAGATTAAATTCTATGGTTGTACCTAGGTTATCTCTCAATTAGGGAAGTAATTAACGGTTGTACCTTAATTACCGAAACGGTAAGGAAGAGTTGGCTGTTCGATTGTATCAACAGCTATAACCAATTTATCAATAATTGTTAGAATTCATTTTTGCATCGATGATCAGTCGAATGAACCAATTCCAACATCATTCCTTTGGCTAGAGTTTTCTCAACCTTGATTTTCTTTAATTTATTCTCTGCAATTTTGTTTACTCTAGTTCGTTTAGTTAATTTTAGTTATTCCAAAACCCCCCATATTCTGGTGACTGTGAGATAAGTAAACAACCCAGTCCCTGAGGAGACGACCCTACTCATCGCTATACTCGAAAAATCATCTTTTGTTGAGTGGGATTTTAATATTAATTTTTGTGCGGTTGACACCCGTCCAACGACCCTGAAACAAATATTTCAATTAATATTTAAACACACAAAGATCATGGTCAATGAACACAAAAAAGACTAATGTACTATACTGATCTTAACCTGGCAAAACAATTTCTGCTGCTACTTTTACGACTTGTAAAGCTCCCTTGAAAACTTAATATCTTAGTTTTCCCTTTCCTGACCTACCAGAAGGTCTATTGACCACCAAAATATTCGTGGAGGCGAAAGTGTACCAGAGTTTCAGTTTCCCAGATGCACCTACCGCATCATTTCTATCCACAGTTAATTCAATTATTTTATCATGTAAATGCTCCAGATCAAAAAGTTTCTTGATGGATAAATTCACTTCACCCACATACTTATCCTCTAAAACTGATCTTTCACAGTACAATTCGATATCAAGAGTAGCATCCTCATTTTGGACAGCTTTCTCAGGGAGTGTATATTTAATCCCGCAATTCCAGCAAGGGTTTGTCTGGTTTGCCCGATCCGCAGGAGTAACCCACTTGGAGTCTGAATCACCTCTGACTGAAACCTTTGCATAAACTTTCATATGGCCAAACTCTCGAACATCTGGGAGATTAGTGGCAGAAACTAGAATGACTTCGAAGTACCTACACTCCATTGGTGGCTGAAAATATGAGATGTTCAGAACCTAATTTACAAAGGATGTAAGAGAATCGGTTTCTTCAATGTTTAGATAGAAAGAAGTTTACTACTATATATAGCCAAATAGCGGGATGCTAGTGTCACAGACGTTGTTACTCCCAGAGTTACAGCCGGTTGTGTAGGAAAGTAATATGGTGACAATATGCAACTTGTCTCTAACATGCTAAAATTATGTGATTGAGATGTAATTTCAATGCAATTATAAATCTTATTCAAATTAATTGTACAAAATTTTTTGGATATAAAAATATTTGATTAAAATGTCAAATTATAATTTTTTTTCTTAATTAAACATGTAGTTACATAGTTAATTACTACACTGGTAGGTGATTCAACTAATACTTGGGCCTACAAATTTAGAATAAATGATTAATAGGGTGTAGATACTTTGAAAATTTTCTGTGACTTTATGTGGATGAAATTCGCCTTGTTACTCTGATAAAGACTTATGGAACATGAATTGAAGGTTAAGTTCCCTTGTTTAAAATGCATGTATGCAAGGATCTAATGGATTCAACCACTAAAATAACTAAGGACGAGAACTCTAACTTCAGATGCGACAAAAAGAACACAAGGTAAAAAAAATTTTTTACGCAAGCATTTACACAAAAAGGCAAGACACGTCTTCTCTAATCATATTAAGCATTCACTTTTATTAAAGTCAACGAGATATGAAGACAATATAAGACAGGAGAAAATAATTATTTGTTACTTGTAATAACACACACACATACACATGTATATACTGGGCCAAAAGCAGGCAATGTGCAGCGGCAAGTAGTTCCTTCTCCTGAGCTGAGTATCTTCTCTCAGCATCATTCAACTTTCTACTCTCGAAAGCCAGGAGTATTTCTTTTATGTTCCATTGAATTAATCTGTCCAGCGGGTTACTGGACAAGGCTAGGTTAGTATTTATACGCCTCCTTTTTCAGGAAGCAAAGTGAGATTCACAAAATGGCCAGCCGGCATCTCAGAGTACCCATTCACTCGAAACCGATCTGCTTCCATTTCTACTTTCCGTAAGCGAGCCGAGGCTTGTTCCAAACTGTATCAATCTGATGGTGGAAATTTTGATTATAGAGGCAGATCCTGACAGAGGATAGCATTAATTTTTTTCCAGCCAATGATGCTCATGGTTAGATTAAATGGAATATTCTTCTCTTCGCTTAATTTTTGGGCACTAAAAATAAAAATCTTCAAAATTGATAATAGAGAACTTGAAACTAGATCAATATCCATTTCTCAATAGATCTATCTATTGATGAAGCACAGAATTAAGAGAAATTCATCAAAAGAAAATATATGGAAGAAGAAAATAAAAAACTCACAATATTATTAATATCTCAACACAATAAAAAATATTCTCAATGAATTCTATGGATTCTATAGAGTTACTCTTTAAACTGATTGGGACTCTCTTTAACAAATAAGTCCAACAAGCACATTATTTATAACTAACCAGACTTAATAGACAAGAAATACCAAACACAATTAGTTATGTCAAATAAACTATTTTACTACAAATAGAAAACTACTAAAAACCAAATAAGAATTTACTAGGCTTGATTTAATTATTACAACTTTGCCTCCCTTAAATCAAGCTCTCCATTTAAAAAGGTCCAATTCTATCACGATCATAGATCTCCATTAAAATTTCAGTTGTTGTATGCATGATGTGTAACACCTTGTGATTAACCTTCATTTTCACATGTGGTAGTGGACGAACTTTATACTTTGCAAATAATTTTCGAGCCATATTTTCTTCTTGATCAAAAAATTCACTCATACAGGCCCCATTGATCAAAATATTCACCATAGTCGATTTCATAAAAATCACCATCATCATTGCCAAAAACGAAAATTCATTGTGTTCTTTTTTGACGAAATTTTCACCACCAGAGAATTCAAAAACTCCACTACCACATTATCGACTTCAAAAAATAAATTCTTATCATTATTCAAATCTCCATTTTCAAATAATTTCTCAAGCCCAATAAAATCCACATTATCAATCCAATCAACATTGTCATGGATTTGATAATCTTGAATCTTCAATTCATCATAAGCAATTTCAACATTAATTTTTCTTTTACCATTGAGAGAGTCTGAGTCAACAAAAAAATTTCATCCACAATTTCGTCTTCTTCTAACAAATTAGCCACTTTCTCTTTCTTAGTGACAAATTCTTCATCCTTAATCACCCCAAAAATTGTATCCAAATCAAAATTTTCAACCAAATCAAATTTTTTGGGAACATTTTTAAAAAATTTATCCTCATCAACATTTACTTCCCTACCAAAAATCAAATTTAACCTTCGAATAAAATGGCAAAACTTGACTTGTTTTAAAGTAAATATCTTTCTAAATTTTATGAGGTCTCTGAGAATAATTTTTTTTTTTCTATAAACTTAGTAGAAGCTGTATGGTTTTATATGTTTTGGGTTTTGTTGTTTTCTAAGTAGCAGCCCTCACGTGTGTGTGTGTATATTTGCATAAGAAATATAGAGATTTCTCAATAATTTTCCTTTGTGTTTCTTGTTTAAATTCTTATAGGTTTTATTCATCTAAATGATTTGGGCCCATCAGAGTGATATCAAAGCCATAATACCCACAAATATTACTTGTTCAGTTTCAAAACTGAAGAATAGAGAGGCTATGTAAAAAAATAATAAACCAAGCTATTGTATTTAGTAGTCCAATAGATTTAAATTTAAGTAGTTAAACTTTGGTCTTATAGTTTTATTTGTTTTTTTAGTAGGGTGCACGATATGTTTTAGTAATAGTTTTATGGGATCATAACCCATGTTACTAGTAGTAGTCATTGGGGTTTCGTTAGTTTTAATAAGAAGCCGTATGGCTTTATACGTTTTGGATTTTGTTGTTTTCTAAGTAGCAGCCCTCACCTTTTTTTTTTTTTTTTACAAGAAACAGAGAATTTCCCAATAATTTTTCTTTGTATTTCTTGTTTAAATTTTGGTAAGTTTTATTCACCTAATTAATTTGGATCCATCACTGTTATCAGAGAAATTCTTACCCGAAGAACACTTCGAATGAAAAGTACTTAGATAGACCCGGTCCACAGAATTATTCCGTGGACTAGGTCCGTCTAAGTATTTCCCCACTTCGAATAACAATTTCCAGCATCACCATCACCATGCCGTGTGACAAAGGCTTTACCTTGACCTGGTTAACCCGTTGACTGATTAAAATATTGGAAATTTTTGCACGCCTGCGGTACAAACATGCATGCTTTGTGTTCTTTTTTGACAAAATTTTCACCACCAGAAAATTCAAAAACTCCAATACCACAATATTCATACAATTTATCCACTCCAAGAAATAAATTCTTATCATTATTAAATCTCTATTTTCAAATAATTTCTCAAGCCCAATAAAATCCACATTATCAATCCAATCAACATTGTCATGGATTTGATAATCTTGAATCTTCAATCCATTGTCACCAATTTCTGCATTAATTTTTCTTTTACCATTGAGAAAGTCTGAGTCAACCAAAAAAATTTCATCCACAATTTTTTCTTCTTCTTTATCTAACAAATTAGCCATTTCCTTTTTCTCAATGACAAATTCTTCATCCTTAATCACCCCAAAAATTATATCCAAATCAAACTTTCAACCAAATTAAATTTTTTGAGAACATTTTTAATAATTTTATCCTCATCAAATGTCACTTCCCCACCAAAAACTAAATTTAGGTTTCAAAAAAAATGACAAAACTTGACTTGTTTTAAAGTAAATATCCCTCCAAATTTTATGAGGTATTTGATAATAAAGAAAAATTTTCTATAACCTTTAGTAGAAGCCGTATGACTTTATACGTTTTGGATTTTGTTGTTTTCTCAGTAGCAGCCTTCAATCTTTTTTTTTTTTCGCATGAGAAATATAGAGATTTCACAATAATTTTCCTTTGTGTTTCTTGTCTAAATTTCTGTGGATTTTATTCATGTAATTGACTTGGGTCTATCAGGGTAGTATCAGAGCCATGGCAGCTATAAATATTACTTGTTCAGTTTCAAAAACTGAAGAACATAGAAGCTATGTAGGAAAATAATAAACCAAGCTACTGTATTTAGTAGTCTAACCCCACATTTAGTACGCAAAATGGGATGAAATAAAAAGGCCTCTCCAATTTATCCATTCTATTATCATATTTGGTATGGGCATTATTGCCTAAAGAACACTTCAAGTAACAATGTCTAACATCACCATCACCATGCCGTATGACGAAGCCTTACCTAGGCCCCGTTGACCCGTTGACCCGTTGACTGACTAAAATATTGGAAATTTTTGCACTCGCCTGCTGTATAGACATGGATGCTTTGTACTTTTTCTATAAACTCTCTCTCTCTATATATATATTTATTTATTTATTTACGTACATACGTATATATATGTATGTATGCATGTATAAATTTATAGACCACCTTGAGATTTCTAATAATAATTGCAAATACTTCCCCTTAAGTCTTAAAAATATCACTAATCTCCCCTAAAATTTATATTCGATAACAAAACACACTCATAAGCTATATTATTCCAAAAATGTGTTTTTGATTAATAAACAATACAAAAACACAAACTTAATCATTTCTTCCCAATTTTCACTTCCTACTGTTCTTTTTTAATAATGAATTTTTTTTTTTTTGTATTTGTTTACTAAATAAGCTCTTGCTAATACCTAGAAACTAATCAATTTAATACTTTCGAATTTTCTGAATCTCATAAAAGCTACAAAAACAATATAACAACATCAAATTAGGTCTCATATTATTCTATCAAAATGTTATTCGAATTTGTATAATTAAGTGTACTTTCTATATAAAATACACTTTAATTTTTATAAGTGCACTTTCTATATAAAATAGATCTTAATTTTAGCACCAAAATAAAAGAATAAAAAGAATCTTTGCTCTTATTGTCATTTTTAAATTTGCATTCCAAACTATATTAATTCATGAAACTTCTAGAGTAAAATGTGAGGTTATTTTTGTTTGTTTACTATTAATTTTGTATTTTTAGACCGAGTAAATTACATTTTTACTGGTGGAACGTTGTAAATTTATCACAGTGCTAACCTCTATTTTTTTCAATTGTTTTAATTTGTACCATGAACAGCTAATTCTTAGATTAAAAAAAAAAAGAAATAGTATTCTTTGAAATATTAAAAATGAAATGTTGCACCATATTACAAGAGTTTGGCATTTGATGGGGAGAACTAATACAATTGAAAAATAAGATTGACGATGTGATAAACTTGCTAAGTTTCATGAACGAAAATTAAATTTCACTCAATCCAAAAATATTGTATTCTAAAAGTAAATGCTTTTGAGATACAAAAACAATGATGGTATCTCACATTTTACTTTAAGAATGTCCTTTCAAATAGGGAATTTTTGCAATGTGTTTAGGGAAGCCGCATGACAACACAAAAAAAAAAGTAAGGTGGCTGAATTATGCAAAAATGGTGACTGGAACTGGCCACAAGGAAGGAAAAATGTCAGGCGAAATAGCTATCCTAAGAAAAGCCACAACAGACTAACTGAAACCTATTGAAGGAACAAAAGATAAAACCATAAGCAGCTGAAATCGTTAGTGGAAAAGTAAGAGAATGTGAGGTGGCACAAGCTAGCGTTGGGAAAAGGTCATACACACAGATTTTCTTTCATCAGCTGGCTAGCCTGCAAGAATAATCTCATACAGGTTGGGCCAAAATCTGTGAGCCTAAGTTGGGAGCTCTAGATAAATGTTAAGCCCGCAAATCGCCATGTCTCCATCTGCAAACTAAGAACGGATGGGCAGAATTTCTTATTATTTTGGGCCGCAATTGCCCGAACAGCACGTCCTGGGAGCGTTTCAAATCCAACTGCATATTCTGAGCCCCATAGACATGATAAATTAGTCACAAACCATTGCACGATAAAACCAAATGTGTCAAAATTTGGTTTCTGTTCAGAAATCAAATAGCCTAGGAATATCATAAGAACAAATAAAGGTTTAGATCTGATTAGAATCTTCGCTTGTTTACATGCAAGATTGAGAGAGCAACTGATTATCCATATTGAAACTGATGAATTTTTCATAGAAATTATATTGTCAATTTATAACTTTTTTTAATTTATTGTGCAGTATTTCTTCCCCTTCCTATTTCTGCTTGTGGAATTGTTTGGGGCCTTGGGGCAATTGGATGAAGTCAAGCATGTGAATGTGTAATTGAGGAATTTTCCAGAGCCAAATGAATTAGGACATGGCTTCAGAATGGGGGTTGTCTCCCAAATGTTTTCTGTAGTCTTTGTTAATAGTGTAGTGTTTCATTTATGTGATTAGGCTATGCCTTTTGCTGGATTCTAATTTCCACAATCTAAAAAAGACTTAATTTTTTGCCCAAAAAATTATTTATATTTTTTTTTTTGCATTTTTTACAATTACTAAGGAGCTGTTCGGTTCACATTCATCAATCACTATTATTATGGGTATCATTAACCCTACTATGAATAGTAGTTGTTTTTCAAATATCAACAATGGGTGTAATTACTGCTCATATCCATTCCCTTCATTGATTTCCCTAAACCAAGCACTCCCTAAAATATATAGAGGTCAAGATTAAGGAGCTGATTGATTCAAATTCCTCAATCACTATCAATGAATATTATTAACCCTACTATGAGTATGAGTTTTGATAATTCCCCCTAACATGTTTAGTTTAATAATGGAATGTGTATCATTCTCCCCAAAAAGGTTAATGAGTTTGATAAAATAGTATTTTAGGGAGAATCATATAGATCCCAATTATCACTTTCATTCCGATTGAATGATGGCGGTAGTTATTTTTCAAACGTCAACAATGGGTGTAATTACCACTCATATCCATTCCTCTCATTGATTCCCCTAAACCAAACACCCCCTAAAATATATTGAGGTCAAGATTAAGGTACCGTTTGGTACAAATTTCTCAATTACTATCATTATAAATATCATTAACTCTACTATGTGTATGAGTTTTAATGATTCCTCCCAATATGTTTGTTTTAATAATGAAATGGTTATCATTATAAAAATACTTGTTTGGTTTACTAGAACAACTTTCAAGTAAATTTTGAAATTTTAAAACCTTTTATTGATAATATACATAATTTTTAGATTTCTTATTATCTTTTTAAAGAAAATTTCTAAAAATACTTCTTCAATTTTAAATATAGACATGTTCTAATTTTAGTTTTATGCAAATGATAACATTAAAAAAAATTCATTTTTATTGTATTTATATAGAGCACTATCTATCTTTAATTTTTAGTTCAAATTTTTATTAAAAAAATGAATGTAAAAAAATTATTAAAAATTTTATAGAGTACTAATCAAGAATATTCAAAGTCAAAAGACAAAACAAAGAGAGAAAAGGGAGGAGTGAGAGCCAAGAGCGGGGGGAGAGAGAGAAAGAGAGAAGAAGAATAGTATGTCGGGGAGATGGGTAGTTGAAAAGATGTGTGTTTTTTTAATAGGGTGTGTTTTTGCTCTTAATCATAAGTGCTAATAGGTTTGATATAATAATTTTTTTTTTGGGGGGGGGGGGGGGGGGGGAATAATTAACACCCAATCAATCATTGTCATTACTTATGACACCCATTCCTCTCCTATTCCCCTAAACCGAACACCCCCTAAATGGTTGCAAACTTTCATCAATTATCTTGTGTGTATCTGTACTTAATCAACTATTAATAAACTTCATCTACATGGGCGTGTAAAACTAGTTCTGATTTAGGACTTAAACCTATAGGCGGAAGCTTTCTTTAATTAGCACAGGTAACAAATTATTGATTTGTTAGTACCATAATTTATCATCCGTAGCATTTACATCCTTGTGCAAAATGTTAGCTTTGTGAGGGCTGCAAAACAATTGAGCATAGATTGAACTGTTAGGCTAAATTTTGATGAAATCCAATCTAAATGAGCTCAAATTCAATCATGAATTTCACACTTTTCTTTCTTAATCTTGCATTTTGGTTCATTAGTTTCTATTGAACTTGGATTATAACAATACTGTATTGTCTGCTTCAAATTCAAATACGAACCAAATCACATGCAAAAGTAGCTTAATAAAACAGTCAAATACAATATTGAAAGGAAGCACTCACAAACACTCTCTCTCTCTCTAACCATCAGTAACTTGGCTGGCTTAAAAAAGGTTAAATTTTTTTGTTCATTTGACAATGTTAAGTTCGAAAGCAAGCTCCCTTACCTGAGTAGACCGAATTATTTCTTTAGTACGTGTGTGGATGCATGACATGTCGTATCCGTGTAGTTTGAGTGTACGAGCCGATAACAACGATATGTAACTCCACCACAAATGTTTAGAGCGCCTGGTGAATTGCATGGTTCGCATGGAAGATATCTGACATAAGCTGAGTATAATACGGAGACATGTATGAAATATGTATGGCGGCAAAAAAGTATTGTCCTGACATTATTGTATGTTTCCCTCAACAACCTAGTAGAGATCAGATCTATGAATTTTTTAACAAATAATGTAATATGTGAACTTGATGAGCAAGACAACAAGCTACGCACAATAAAAGCTCTAAAATAATTATAAATTTTTAAATATATATGCACGCGCGTTTCAGATATGCACACCACACATCCACTCACTAGGAATTGAGCACGTGCTTTGCACGTTTAGTTTAATAAATAATATATAAAATGGAAAAAAGAGAAAAATAGATAGTAATTTTGCTTTTCAATATTTTTAAAATCATATTTAAAAATTATGTGAGTTTAAGTTAACTATATCCTTAAAAAGCAAATAGAGGATGAGCATTATTATTAAGAACCTACATTTCATTATTACAATTGTCGTTTAGAAATATTCAAATACCGAAGTAGTACTATCTTTACTTTATTAGTTTCACATCTATTTTTCATAGCTTAACATATTCTTTTCTTTTTTTTAAAGAATTTGAATAGAATAGAAAAATATCTCTAATGGCCAACAAGATTAATTAATCAAAACTCTAAACTTTTGAATCTTATTAAAATTTAATTTTAAATGATGTAATAGTTAGTTTATAGTGTAAATTTAGAATCATAAAGATGTAAAAAAAAACATTATTAGTCATGCAGTGATCAACAAAATATTCATCTATAATATCAAATTTATGAAAAAAAAAACAAAAGTCTAAGTGACTGTATCTTAAATTCATTTACACTGTTACTTTGTTTCCTTTTTTACTATGATTTCATTTATTGAATTTAGAAAACAATAATTTTAACATATTAAATCTTATATGTAAACTAACTACTATTGTACTACATTACCGTGGATCGAGAGGTAAGAAAGTTTTATTAATTAATCTTGATTGGAATGAACTGGACAATACATAAGCTAAAGACAAAAGATGTGAGTAGAATAATTTGATTTATAATTTAGATGAACTATTTGGTTATAATAATTCTTATCCATGAAATTTCCTTTTTTCTATTTTGTAATCACCTCAGGGCATTAAGATAGAAAAATCTTAAAAACCTAACACAAATAGTCAAATGTAATCTTACTAAAATTTATCTCAGGGAATTACTTTAAAAATATACATAGCAACATAGCAACTAAAATTAACCAAGAGAAGATTTAAAGAGAACTTACATTAAATTCCAAGAAGCTATTCCCAATATAAAGAGTCATTAAGAATTTAAATTTTAATAATGTCAAAATGCATTCTAGCTAATGGGTCATCATGCATAGCAACATTGCATAACATCTTTAATCATTAAAACTTCTTTATGATTAAAAAAATATAATTTTTTCTTTAATACAGCTCGAAGATTTTGAATGTTGCATTTTTAATTCAAATAAATATTCTTAACAATTCAATCGAGATAGTTGGATAAATATATACGACTTTTTAATATGAAAGTTAATTAGCATCAAAATTCTAATTAATGTTAAAATACTTACATTTTGATAATACATAAAGTAATTAATTGAATGCAAAAGGTTTTGACAAAAGAAAAATAGATGGGTTTATCTAACAAGTGCATTAAGGTACTGGTTAACTCTCAAATGTTATTTACTCAAGAAGTAAAGTTAATTCAAAAACTATCCAAATGTAAAACTATAATAAGTGTGAGCATTTGCATTAAAAACAAAAAAATGTGTTGTTTAAAAATTCATGTATGTTATGCATATTTTATTTATAGGACTCCTATAATAGGTAGAACATTAATTGTTACAATACATATAAAATATGATAATTTTGCAAGACTTATTAACAAGCTTCAAAACTCATCATTCTCATAATATATGATATTTTAATTGATATTGAAAATTTAAATATACTTATTATAAATTTGTGAGTTTGTCGAATAACTCTAATTGATTTTACCAAGTCATCAATTATTTTAGTATCTAAAAAAAATACAACTATTTAACAATACTAACTCATAAAATAAGAATTTTATAAAATCTACTTATAAATTGTTTAAGATCATTAAAATGAGTCAAATTTTAAAAAATTGCATACTAAAAAGTACTTCATTACAAACAAATAAAAATGTGTCCTTTAGAGGTATCATACCATATAAATTTTATTTTTTATAACAATACATGTCTGAGCTCCGTCCTTAAAAAAATATATGTTGAAAAAAGAATTTAACTATTACCTTTTTAATATATGTGTAAAAAAGTAATACAAAAGGTATCAATTTTTAAGTTCATAATATAAATATAGAATTGTAGTTTTATTGTATAACTATCTTTTTATTTTGAGGATTAGTTAAGGCAAATAAATAAGCATAACATATATTTTAGAGTGTTTAGGTGTATAAATTACTTTTTTATCGCTATAGGATAGAAGAAGGAGAAAAGTATTATCAATTATGTGGAAAGAAGATAACAGTTATAATAAAGATAGAATTAAAATAGTAAAAAAGATTTCAATTGAATAACATAAGTCATCGCAAGATTGCACATAATATGTAAAAAATACAACCATATACTTTTATTGCATAATATTCAACTCAAACAAATGATATAACTTAGCTAACTTAATAATTTTGCACAATGGCATCAATATGTTTATATGCAATAAGCAAGTACTACTTTTGAAATGATTCATTACTTAAAAATTGGAATTGTTAAACTTATAATTGTCTAAATTAATTACTTATATTATCAATTTAGATTGTAAAATATCCCTATTTGGTAAGCTCATGTAATAAAGTTATCATCACTTTTATATATATGGTAGATTGGATAAAAATAGAAAATATGGCAGGCCAATTAAAATAAATAAGAGTATCAAAAAATTTTCAAATAAGTAATTCGTAAATCCTATTATATATATTAATTTTTTGTAAGACTTTTAGGTTTTGTAGTAATTCTTTGGAATAAGTGTACTTGATGTGAATACAAAGCAGAAATAAGGATATTTCTCAAACGATAGATAATATAATGAAATAGTTTATCTAGATTCTAAATACATGCAATCTAGTCACGTCTTTTATCTCTAGTTTAAATATTATCCAGGTTCTTTCAATCAAGATTAATTGACAAACCCAGCCCATGGCATATGCTACTTTTTATTTTGGTAAAGTGTCCGTTAAAGTTTATTGTTTGAAACTAAACAAACCAAATCGTAGTAAAAAAGAGTACAAAGTGATATTGTTAAATGAATTGAAAGGTATAATAGTTATATACATTTTTTTTACATTAATTTAGCTTAAATTAGGATAAAAAATAGGATTGACATCTTATATATTCTCAAAAGGCATTTTTTCTTTTTTATAAATTCAGAATTATAGCTGAAAGTTTTGTTGATCAATGCATAATAAATTAATTTTCTTTATTACTTTATGATTTTAAATTTACTCTCTAAACTAACTACTACATCTTTTGAATTCAATCTTTAATAAGATTCAAAAGTTTAGAACTTTGCATAACTATTTTGTATTGTGATTTTTAAATTAGTGTGGGTGAGTTGAATTTAATAATTTTTCATCTTTCTTGGCACTACGCTACATATGCTTGTGGCATTTTAAAGTAGAAAAATATTGCATTTCATTCTTAATAATATGTAAACTACTTGATTTACACAGATAATCAAATTGATTTATTCTGTAATGCCGAAGAATAATATATTAATTGTATTTTAGTTTGAAAGATAAATTAAGGAAATGGTCCCATCTAATTATGAAACGTGATATTATGTGCATCATCATTAAAGTGAAAAAAGAAAATATAAATAGAAAAATATTAAATGGTTTCCTTCTTATGTTTTTTGTTAATTTGATTGGAATTAAAATTTTTATTGTAAGATTCAAAAAGACTTTTGAACAATTGTTAAGTTTCAATAGGATTTAATTATTCTAGCTCTTCATATTTCTATTAATGTCCCTTTTCTAATGCAATTGCGATATATAAAAAATAAGATTATTTTTTAAAAGAAAAAAATTAAATGTTAAAATACTAAATCACAAAGGTCATTCGTGCTAAACAATTGGTCTAAATAATTATTCTTAGTTTATTTTATAATTAAATGTATAATTTGTTGTTTGCATGTGTAATAGCAAGAGTGTGATTGCCTCCATTTAATTTTATACTCCTATTATTATTGGGTTTTGTTACTAATAACATAATTTGTTTCTTGTTTTTTTATTTCTAACAAAGAGCAAGCATTCTATATGCCAACTTTAAAT
The DNA here is from genome assembly GCA_024721245.1 of Mitragyna speciosa. NCBI lineage: Eukaryota > Viridiplantae > Streptophyta > Magnoliopsida > Gentianales > Rubiaceae > Mitragyna > Mitragyna speciosa. The sequence goes on from CM045560.1 coordinate 6,760,013, forward strand.
CTAAAAATGGGTCAAGTTTAGTCATGTATGTGTAAAAAAATAATTGATATAAACATAAAAATGATTTTTCAAAAAACAAAAAGGAGAAAAGTTTCCTAATTCTATCCCACTACATGCCCAACTGGCTCCTTCTTTTATAACTTTTAATTTTGAATTTGCCGTTGTATTGTTAATACCATATACAAATAGAATATTTCTTTAGGCAATATAAAGTTTCATTATTACAGTAATTAGATGTTAAAACTCATGTGAAGTAGGTAGTTTTTCAGTCTTGCATTAGATATTTTTTCCAATTTTATTCTTGAGGAAAAATCTTGTCCACTTTTATCTTACGCATACTTTTTTGTATTTTCTATTAATTTAAATTTAATTTAAATTGTATTATAAAAGGCTTGAGCAACTTTTGAAGGACTTAGAACTTTATTAATCATATTCTTTATGTTTTTGTTAATATCTAGTCTTAATGTGATTATGACTAAATAATGCTATTTTAGAAAATACATTAAATGCTAAAACTCTAAAATACTTAAGAATTGAATAATAAAATTAATTAATTCTTATTGCAAAATATTTGAAAAAAATTATTTCTCTTTCAATTTTTTGGTTACTATTTTTTCCTTTTTTGCTATTTTTTGATTCAACTTCTTTTTGTAGAGTATGAAATTTAAATTTTTAGAATGAGTAATTAAAAATATTTTGAAAATAAAAAGAGAAAAGTAATTTTTATATTAACCTATCACATTTTTATAAACTATCCAATTTAAATTTTAATTATAAAAGGCTTATAACACCTTTAAAAGACGTTTAATTGGATTAAAATTTAATTAACTTAACTTTTTTATGTTTTCGTTAATATAATGTGACTACGATTTGAAAAATAAAGGTGCTTTAAGAAATTTATTAAATGTTAAAACACCACATTAGTCAAGGTTGCTTTTACATTGTAGGAAAGTTAAACCGAGCATTGCATAGTTTAATTATTTGTTTTAGTTAGTGTGATGTGTCATAATTCTATTGCTTAGTTTAATCGGGTGCATAGTAGTTTAAGTGGTAGTTTGTATGGGATTATATCTTGCACTGGTAGAAGTTGGTTTTTGTTGGTTTTAGAAAAAGCCGTATGGCTTTATGTTTGTAAGTTTTGGTTTTGCATTTTTTTAAGACTTTTGGCAGCCTCTTCCTCACGTTTTTTGGCATAAGAAAATATTGAATTTTCTCTATTATTTTTCTTTGTGTTTCTTGTATAAATTCCTATGGGTTTTCTTCATCTATCTATTTTAAAAATATAAATATTTATTCTAACCAATAAATATATATTTTTAAACTATTAAATTTAAATTTGTAATTGTAAAAGGCTTAAAAGACTTTGAGAGGATGGTTGAATTTGATTAGGATTTGATTAGTGTAACCTTTTATGTTTCCAATAATATCCTTTTTTGAATGTAGCAACGACTTGATAAATAAGGGTATATTAGGAAGTACATTAAATGTTAAATGTTAAATCACTTAAGGTCATTCATGCTTTTATATGTATATATATGTATGTGTATATATATATATATATATATATATATATAGATATCAAAATTGGACTATGGTTTTGAATTTATAAATCTCGCTTACACACGTCTCGATTCCTTTCAAAGGCTCCGACAACTTTAGGAGCTCTCTATTAATTCGACTCTCAACAATCTTGAAAGGAATATTAAATTGAAATATGAGATGGTAGAATCGAATATTGAATCGAAATTTGAGACTATAGAAACAAGAATCCTAATACCTTCGATTTTCCTCACTTGTTGAATAGTCTGTCTATGATATAAGTAAGACAAAAACCTATTCAGTATTTATATCGATCTGAAATAATTTTCCTCGTCTTACCATATTCTTGCTTTTGATATAACTACAAAGTTATTTAAGGTTATAAATATATAGATTTCTACTTGAGAATTTTTAAGGTTACATCACTATTCACATAAGTATGGCACAAAGTTATAAGAATCTGCAAAGAGTGACAATAATACAATGACTTTTCGTTATTATAACTTTTAGCAAAAATGATAATTTTTCAAGTGCTAACATGATAGTTTTCAAGAGTTAAATGAAATTTTCAAAATCACGTTATTTGATTCTCAATGTTAATTATCGCGTAACTGATTTATTAATAAACAATTGGGAATTGCTTTGCCGATTTCTTTTAGATAATTTTTTAAAAACATGACTGTAATAGTTCTAAAGATATTTAGAAAGCGTATTTGGAATTTTCAGCACCGAACAAATCCAACCAACTGTTCTGACAAAATATAATCACAAGCAAACGAGGCTTTGGGTGTAAATATTTTCTCCACCACCAAAACCTTTTTTTAATAGCTGAAGATAAGCTGTAGTAGTCATGAGAGCTTACCTCCAGACTGATCAGTCTTTCTCAGTTAAGACCCATTCCTTGCAGAACAGTTGACGACCCTGAAACAAATATTTCAGTCAGTATTTAACCACACAAAGATCATGGTCGTCAATGAACACAAAAAAGACTAATGTACTATACAGATCTTAACCTGGCAATACACTTTCTGCTGCTACTTGTATGAGTTGTACAACTATGTCCTCCAGTAGATCATTTCCCTCTCCTGACCTACTTGTAGATTTATTGACCGTCTTCGTGGAGGCGAAACTGTACCAGAGTTTCAGTTTCCCAAATGCACCTACAGTGTCCCTTCTATCCATATCATATTCAATTTTTTTAAAATATGATTGCTTCTCATCAAAAAGTTTCTTGATGTATAAATTCACTTCACCCACATATTTGTCCTCCGAGAATGATCTTTCACAGTACAATTTGATATCAAGAATAGTATTCTCATTTTGGACTGCTTTCTCCGGGAGTGTGTATTTAATCGTGTGATTCCAATAAGGGTTTGTCTGGTTTACCCGATCCACAGGAGTTTTGACCTTGGAGTCTGAATCACCTCTGATTGAAACCTCTGCATAAACTTTCATTTGGCCAAACTCTCGAACATTTGGGAGATTACTGGCAGAAACGAGAATGAGTTCAAAGCACCTACACTCCATTGGTGGCTAAAAATATAAGATGATCCCAAACTAATTCACAAAGGATGTAAGAAAAACTGTTTCTGCATTGTTTAGATAGAAGTATACTAGTATATATTGTCAAATATATGTAGAAATGTTGAGCATGACGCTAGTGTCACAGACAGACGCTGTAACCCCCAGATTTACAGCCGGTTGTATAGGGAAATAATATGGCGACAATATGTAACTTGTCTCTAACATATTAAAAATATGTGATTAAAATGTCAAATTATAATTTTCTTAATTAAACATGTAGTAACGTAGTTAATTAAAATTTTTCTGCAACTTTATGTGGATTAAATTCGTCTTGTAACAAGGGTAATGGAACATGAATTGTTTAAGATGTAAACATGCAAGGATCTAATGGATTCAACCACTAAAATAACTAAGGATGGGAACTCTAACTTCAGCTGCGACAACAAGGGTTGATATACTCACAATGTAAAAAAAAATTTTTACGCAAGCATTCACAAAAAAGGCAAGACACATCTTCTCTAATCATATTTAAAATTCACCTTTTTTAAAGTCAATGAAACATCAAAACTACATAACACCAGAGAAAATAATTATTTGTTCATATATATATATGGAGAGAGAGACGCGGAAGGGGGGGGGGGGGGGGGGGGGGGGGGAGGGGGAGTGAAGGGTTCTTGAGCCGCGTAAGAGTGGTTCATGATGACGCAGCAATCCATGTTTGGAAAACTAGCGAGGAAGTTAATTTTTTTTTTACGTGAAGTTAATTTTATTTTAGTTGCTGTTGGATAATTAATTAACTATATATTCGTAGCTAGCAAATAATTGGTTAAAGATTTAAACAGTCCATTTTCTTATTAATTCGTTGGTGATTGTTTAATGTTTTATACTTTTTTTTTTTTTTGTCCTTTGGCATCTTTGACTTGTTTAAAGGTTGCTGTATTTATTTGACAGGCGCACCTATAATAATCCATAACATTTTTTTCTAAACCAACAAAATATAAAAATTACATACAAAATCAAAACCTAAGAAATTGATTGGTAGAGATATATAATCTAAAAGTTTACATGTTTTTGCCGGCAAGAAATATAGGATGATTTGAAAGTTCAACTCTCGGAATGTAAGAAAACTTGTTTCAACATTGTGCAAGAGGAAGATGTAGCGACGAGGAAGATTTACTCAATAAATAGTAAGTTTTTGAAGAAAAGTGGTAATTTTTTTGTTAAAACTTACTACTTTTTAACAAAAACCTACAGTTTCTGTTGAAAATTATGACAATGTCAATGTATTATTATCCTAATATAAAAAGTATTTGTACAAAATAATGGGAAATAAATGTGGTCAAGCTGAGTATGATGCTAGTGTTACAATCAAATATACAATTCGTTGAGTGCTTTTTTAAAAACATTACTATAGTAGTTTTAAAAATTCTTCTTAGTAAATACATATGTGTGATAAGAAGGTGATTGAAAAATATATTTAAAATAAGAACATATTCTCAAAAAACAAGATCAAACAAACATACTAGTGTTTTGAAAAATCTAACTTGTGTCCAACATGTTAAATTCGACTAGTGATGAAAGCACACCTTATAAAACACACTTTTCAAATCTATTTTATGGGTAAGCAAGAATAATTTTAATAGTCCCTGAAAAGTTCAAGGCATTCGTATATTTCGAAAAAAAGGCATAATAAGAATGAAAGTAGAGCAGCCGATGCTAGACTGTGAATGAGAATTTAGTCCCACTAAGGGATTAGGTGTATAATTATATCCAACGAATCAAACATTTAAGTAACCCAAACATACATCGAAATTGACCCCTTTGTTTCCTCTCGTTATCTATGCCTACTTATCTATTTATCTACGCATTAATCTCCATTTAGGGCTTGTTCTCAATATATTCTGATTTTTATAAAAATTAATTTTAAAAAAGTTGAAATTCATTTGCTCTTAATTTTAGTTTATTATTTTTAGTTTATTATTTGTTTTATATGTTAATGGTCAAAGAAGTACTCTTCTACAGATTACTCAGGTTTATTTTAACTTTCTTGGATACAAGGTCAGTGCCAAACCTCTTGGAAAAAACATCACCAATAACTTCAATATCATGCTAATTCCCAACATCAAGAACATTTGTTTTTCTAGATTTTGCTATGATTTTACCACTTCTCATTCACTCCATTGGCCTTCTCTCTCTCTCTCTCTCTCTCTCTCTCTCTCTCTCTCTCTCTCTCTCTCTCTCACACACACACACACACACACACACACTCTCTCTCTCTCTCTCTCTCTCTCTCTCTCTCTCTCTCTCTCTCTCTCTCTCTCTTGAATCTGAATGGTTGATTGGGACAGGCAGATAAGGCAAAAACACTAAAATGTGAACTTGATGAAACTTCATTGGCTGCTTTCAAAATTTAGTTGCCAATCAGGTTGTGAAAGTGAAAGTTCAGCTCACCACTATCGTTTGGACCTTTGTGGCACACGGATTTACCTGGACAAAAATGGGTAAAAATACCAGATAGCTCGTCAATAGGTAAAATGTAAAGATTTTCTTGTCTATATGAGGATAAATAATAAATTTTCTTTTGAGTGTTCGTGATCGTCACAATTACAAAAACATCCATCGTATTTTTCTAAAATTACAATGACTTGTTGTGCCAAATTTTTGTTCTAGAAACTATCCATTATTTGTTGAGATTTTAATTTCTATAATTGTTAGGGACTCTTTCTATTTCATTCTTTTCGAACATTGAGAAAGTCTGGAGAAGGACCAGATGAAAATCAAGCGTAGGAATACGTTGTGTGATTATTGCCTATTCCTATTTGGCTAGCCGTACACTTTGGTTTAATTTATTGAAAATTTGGCATTAATGAACATTTATTGTTATTATTTTTTTTATTTTTTTGGGAAAAACACTTATGGAGTTTCAAATAAATAATGATAGGAAAATATTGTTTTAAATATGGGATACCCATTTCTTTTATAGTGGAATTGCTTGCTGTGGGAAGTCTGGTGCGTCTATTCCTTGTTTTGATTTCCCGTGGAATTGGATTTGGAGTTTGGACAGGTACAGGTTGGGCCAAAATCTGTGAGCCTATGTTGGGAGCCCATAATACGAATGTTAAGCCAGCAAATCGACATGTCTCCATCTGCAAACTGAGAAAGGATGGGCAGAATTTCTTATAGTTTTGGGCGACAACTGCCCGAACATCACGTCTAGGAACCATTTCAAATCCAACTGCATATTCTGAGCCCCATAGACATAATAAATTTAGTCACAAAGACTTGCAAGATAAAACCAATTGTGTCAAAAATTTGGTTTCTGTTCAGAAGTCAAAATTTGGCCTAGGAAAATCATAAGAACAAATAAAGATTTAGATCTGATTAGAATTTTTGCTTCTTTACATACAAGATTGAGAGAGCAACTAGTTATTCATATTGAAACTGATGAAATTTTCATAGAAATTATATTGCCAATTTATAATATTTTTTAAATTTATTTTGCAGTATTTCTTCCCCATTCTACTTCTGCTTGTGAAATTGTTTGGGGCCTTGGTGCAATTTGACGAAGTCAGGCATGTGAATGTGTAATTGTGGAATTTTCCAGAGCCAAATGAATTAGTGCATGGCTTCAGAGTGGGGCTTGTCTCCCAAATGTTTTGTGTAGTCTTTGCTAATAGTATAGAGCGTTTCATTTATGTGATCAGGCTTTGCCTTTTGCTGGATTCTAATTTCTACAATCTAAAAAAAGCTTAATTGTTTGCTCAAAAAAATTTATTTTTATTTTTTTGAAATGTTTACAATTGCTAAAATATATTGAGACCAAGATTAAGTGGATGCGAACTTTCAATTATCTCGTTGGTGCTCTTTGTATATCTGTACTCACTCAACTACCAGTAAACATTGTCCGCTTAGACATTTAAAATTTATTTTAATTTAGGATTTAAACCGATACAAAATACATAGGAGAGCTTCTTTTAATTAGCACAGGCGATAAATTATTGATTTGTTAGTACATTAATTTATCATCAATAGCATTTACATCCTTGCGCAAAATGTTAGCTTTGTGAGGGCTGCAAAACAACTGAGCTTTGATTGAATTGATAGGATAAATTTTGATGAAATCCAATCTAAATGAGCTCACATTCAATCTTGAATTTCACACTTTTCTTTCTTAATCTTGCATTTTGGTTCATTAGTTTCTCTTGAACTTGAATTAAAACATTATGTATTGTCTGCTTCAAATTCAAATACCAACCAAATTACATGCAAAAGTAGCTTAATAAAAGAGTCAAATACGATATTTAAAGGAAACAAAGCACACACACACACACACACACACACACACACACACACAAACACACTCTTCCTATGTAATAACAACATAAGTCTGACACTTCTTCTGCAACAACACGCTACACCTTAACCTCTAGCTTTCTAACTTATTCGTTGATTGCATATCATCAGAGGAGTACTTGCGTAAATGCTTCACGTCCTGTGATGTTGTACTAAACAAGAAGCCTTCGTCCTGCACGTACAAAATTATGTTGAATCATTATGCAATTTAGCCATAAACCGAAAACTAATTGGAGATATTGTAGTTATAACTAAGGCATCTACATAAGAAAATAATTTTGGTGAAAAACACACGTCTAGTTAAGGTCTCAATTGAGATGACTTAATGAATTTTGCTAATATTAACATTTGTAATAAGCGCTAAAACGACAAATAAGGTGGACCATTTTTGTTACTTACCTGGTTTCCAAAATTTGGACTTCGAGTTTTTTAACTCAGGTTGATAAAGAATTTGGGTTATGGGATGGAACTTAGGTTTTTATGGTTGTATCAAATTGGACCATGATTTTAAATTTATAAATCTTTATTTAAAAGTTTACACACCTCTCGAGTCCTTCAAAGGCTCCTACATTAACTTTATGAGCTCTCCGTTAATTCGACTCTCAAAAATCTTGAAACAAATATTGAATCGAAATATGAGATGATAGAATCTAACATTGAATTGAAATTTGAGACGATCGAAACGAGAATCCAAATATCTCGATTTTCCTCACTTGGTGAATAGTCTGTCTATGATATAAAGAAGACAAAAACCTATTTAATATTTATACCGATATGAAATAACCTTCTTCTTGCTTTTGATATAACTACAAAGCTATTTAAGGATATAAATATATAGATTTCTCCTTGAGAATTTTTAAGGTTACAATTGCTATTCACATAAGTGGCACATGGTTATAGGAATATGAAAAGAGTGACAATAATACAATGACTTTTCATTATTATAATTTTTAGCAAAAATGATACATTTTAGAAGAGCTAACATGGCGGTTTCTAAGAGTTAAATGCTAATTTTCCAAAACCACTTATTTAATTCTTAGAGTTACTTATCACGTAATTGATTTATTAATAATCAATTGGGAATTGTTTTGATGATTATTTTTTTGAGGTGTTTTTTAAAAAACAATACTGTAATAGTTCTGATGATTTTTTTGATGGATGTGCATATAAGAGATATAGTTAGAGAGCGTATTTGGAATTTTTAGTGCCGAACTAATCAAACATTAGTTCTTACAAAAGATAATCACAAGCAAATGAGGCGGTGGGTTAATATTTGCTCCGCCACCAAAGCCTCTTTTTTTTCTCAAAAGAACAAAAAAAAAAAAGAAGCCTCTTTTTAATCGTGGAAGATAAGCTGTAGTAGCCATGAGAGCTTACCTCCAGACTGATCAGTCTTTCTCAGTTAAAGACCCATTGCTTGCAGAACAGTTGACGACCCTGAAACAAATATTTCAATCAATATTTAACCACACAAAGATCATGGTCGTCGATGAACACGAAAAAGACTAATGTACTATACTGATCTTAACCTGGCAATACAGTTTCGGCTGCTACTTCTATGAGATATAAAGCTCCATGGAAAACTATATGCCCCAGTAGATCTTTTCCCTCCCCTGAGCTACTAGAAGATCTATTGACCACCAAAATCTTGGTGGAGGCGAAACTGTACCAGAGTTTCAGTTTTCCAATTGCACCTACAGCATCCCCTCTTTTTACGTCATATTCAATTATTTCATCATGTAAATGCTGCAGATCCAAAAGTTTCTTGATGGATAAATTCACTTCACCCACATATTTATCCTCCAAAAATGATCTTTCACAGTACAATTCGATGTCAAGAATAGTACCCTCATTTTGGACAGCTTTCTCAGGGAGTGTGTATTTAATCTTGCAATTCCAATAAGGGTTTATCTCGTTTACATAATCCACAGGAGTAACCATCTTGGAGTCTGAGTCACCTCTGATTGAAACCTCTGCATAAACTTTCATTCGGCCTAACTCTCTAACATCTAGGAGATTACTGGCAGAAACGAGAATGAGTTCAAAGTACCTACACTCCATTGGTGGCTAAAAATATGAGATGATCAGAAACTAGTTCACAAAGGATGTAAGAAAATTTGTTTATTATGCATTGTTTCGATGGAAGTGTACTAGTATATATAGTCAAATATCAGGATGCTAGTGTCACAGATGCCGTAACTCACGGAGTTCCAGCCGATTGTATAGGAAAGTAATATGGCGAAAAAATGCAACTTGTCACTAACATATTAAAAATATGTGATTAAGATGTAATTTTTTGGTTATAACAATATGTGATTAAAATGTCAAATTATAATTTTTTAATTAAACATATAGCAACGTAGTTAATTATTACACTACTAGGTGATTCCACTAATACTTGAGCCTACAAATTTAGAATAAATGATTGACAGAGTGTAGATACTTTGAAAATTTTCTGTGACTTTATGTAGATGAAATTTGTCTTGTAACTCTGATAAAGACTTATGTAACATGAAGGTTCAGTTCACTTGTTTAAAATGCACGCATGCAAGGAGAACATTACCACAATATTAATGGATTCAGCCGCAAAAATAACGAAGGATGAGAACTCTAACTTCAGATGCGACAATAAGGGATGATTCAGTCAGAATGTTAAAATTTTTTTTACACAAGTATTTACACAGAAAGGCAAGACGCATCTTGTCTAATCGTATTTAAAATTCACCTCATTTAAAGTCTATTAAATATGAAGACTATATAATACGAGAGAAAATAATTATTTGTTACTTGTGTGTGCGTGTGTGGGGCAAAGGCCTGTTTCGTAGTGTTATGGATGTTTGAAAAGGTCTAAAATTCAGAAAGGTGATGAAGGGTTCTTGAGCCGCGTAAGACTCTGGTTCATGATGACGCAGCACATCCATGTTGGAAAACTAGCGAGGAAGTTAATTTTATTTTAGTTTGCAGTTGGATAATTAATTAACTGTATTATAGTATTAATTTAATCATTAGACTATAAAGTATGTCAAAATTAATTTGAGCATGAGAACATGAGCAAATTAAAATGACAGCATTGCAAAAAGTGGTCCCAAAATGGCTGAGAGATGTAATTGACTTGGCACCTGATCATCAAGTGGATCTGTGTGTCAAATTGGTCGATGCATTTAATTAAGGGACAATGGGTACTGACATCTTAAGTCATCTTAAGACTTAATTTATGGATGCGTAAGCAATTTAAAGTAAAAAAAAAAAATGTACTTTCCTTTTTATTTTATTATTGCATGAAATTTGTGGAATTGGAGATATGGTTGCACAACTGGCCCCCACTAAGACCCAGCATAATGTGGACAATGACCAAACGATACAGACGACTTGTTCTGAGGACTGTGAATAGCGCCTAGCTGGTTCGAGCTCGCCGTTCAACTCGAAAAAAAGCCAAATGAATTCAATCTTACGTCAAGTCGAGTTAAGTTTGGGTCAAAATATTTTTGTACCGAGTTTAGATCTTACAAGGTTCAAGCCTGTTATAGGCTCGACTCTCACACGAAAACACTATATTATATATATTGTATATTATAGTATTTTTTTGGTAGTTATAAATTTAATGAATTAGTATGAGTGAAGCTTTTGTACCATAAATATAATGTACTTAACTTGTTTGATGGAATACTCTAGAAGATAATACTATTTTTTAGCATAAAGTTTTCGTTTGCTTTTCAGTTAAATATGTACATCAATATGTAAATGAGTTATTTATGCTTAGTAGTAGTTATCTTGCAAATGTATTTTGTGAATTTTTTACATGGATACCCATTATTATACACTATAAGACAGTCTTTTTTAACTTAATCACTTCATAAAATTTTGCTTCATTTTCAAAAATAATTTTATACTAGAAGATCCTACTTATACACAGTAATATTAGTTTGCTAATTAGTTTGTCTCTATTCATAATTTCTATGAGATTATTAGATTTTAGGAATATTTCAATACTTTTAGGCTCATAGGCTTGGCTCACAAGCCCGAGTATTTTGTGAGCCAAGTATAAGCTTCACATTTATAAGTCCGAAGTTCATAGATCGATTAATTATATGAACTGAGCTTGAGCTTGTTAAAGCCGGGTTCATAAGGCAATTGACAACCCTTCTTGTTCTTAATGTACTCTGATTTTTGTAAAAATTTATCTTAAAAAAGTTGAAAATTAATTGCTTCTGATTTTAGTTTAAAAAATTCATAAGCAAGGTAATAAAAATAGCAAAGAACATCACAAAAACAGATTTTCTCAAATCATAAGTTAAATGCAGGTAAAAAAACCTGTTCAGAACAGGTCCAAACATTAGTTATGTGTCAATTTGAAATTCTTTGTGGAGTTAGTAATAACTGATTAAAAAATTTTTAAGAGGAAAGTGTTGTGGTGACAAAGAGTTATAAAAAAATAATAAATTTTGGAAGACAAGTGGTAAGTTTTTGTTGAAATTTACTACTTTTCCACAAAAATTTAACATTTGTATTGAGAATTATGGTAACAAAGAACTACTATACCATTGTCCAATGAAAGATAGGATATTGTCAAACAAATACGGAAAAGTTGAGTATGTTAGGGCAAAAAATTAAAAGGATTATATTATACCGCAATACCGCAATACTGATATTGGAACAAAAGAAACGCTTTAAGGCACGTTACATTATTACTTTCTTTAAGATTTATTTTTGACACTTCTATAATTAATGTGTAAAATAGTCCACAAATTAACTAGTGATTGTCTAGTTTTGCTATAATGAATCAGTCCATTAAGCAAATAAGGATTAAAAAATTTATCTAATTTTTTGTAGGAGAAACAAGAAGATAATAGAATAATTTATTGTGTCTTGTTTAACTCACATGTTTATAGTATTTATATTGACATCTTCATGTCTTTACATAATGCGATGCAATTATTCACTCATTCTTGTCATTTGTGAATACATATACCTATATTTATTTATCTATGACTATTATGAATAGTCATATCCATTAAATTGAATAGATATCACTCAAAACCATTCGCGTGAATTACAATCTTTTTTATTTTGAAAATTCCCTGAGTATGATGCAAGCGTTACAGACAGTTGTTTAGGAAAATAGTCCAGTGACCGAATGAAATTTGTGTCCAACATGTTAAATTCAGCCAGTATTGGAAGCACACCTAATAAAGCATACTTTTAAAGTCTTTTTTCTGGGGTAAGCAAGAATAATTTGATTATCAGCTGAAAAATCCGAGGCATTCCTATTTTTCGAAATAAGAGTAGCTGGATGCTAATGGGGGTTCCGAACATCCAGATCTTAATGAAGTAACTCCATGAAAGAACTAGGGGTACCGAACATCCAAACCTTTATATGGTGTGTGTAGATCAAAATTGACGCCTTTGTTTCCGGAAAATTCTTAAATGAACCTGTTTCATAACTCCACCTGTGGAGCTTGTGATTTAAAATAAAGCCTATAAACATCCTTATATCATTTAACATCATTTTCTTATATTAGTATGTATCACTTTACTTATTTAGCGTTTTTTTAAATCACAAAATCCATTGGTAGAGCCGTGAACTCAGTCCAACTAAGAATCCCCTATTGTTTCCTCTCAGTATCTACATTTACTTATCTATTTAGTTGTAGTATTCTTTTTCGTTCCATTTTGGTGCCGAAAATGCTAGTTTACGCCGCCAACGAAATGGTAATTTTGGTGATGAAAATGGGCATTTGAAATATTCAGGTGCTGACGTTTGACGTTTTTTAACTAATCTCTGTTTTTTTGTTTCTTTTTTGGTCCAATAGAACTGATAAAAGTGGTCAAGAGAAATTCTTACCCAAAGAACACTTCGAATGGAAAATACTCAGATAGACCTGGTCCACGGAATTATTCCGTGGACTAGGTCCGTCTAAGTATTTCCCCACTTCGAATAACAATTTCCAGCATCACCATCACCATGCCGTGTGACGAAGGCTTTACCTTGACCTGGTTAACCCGTTGACTGATTAAAAGATTGGAAATTTTTGCTCGCCTGCGGTACAAACATGCATGCTTTGTGTTCTTTTTTGACAAAATTTTCACCACCAGAGAATTCAAAAACTCCAATACCACAATATTCATACAATTTATCCACTCCAAGAAATAATTTCTTATCATTATTAAATCTCTATTTTCAAATAATTTCTCAAGCCCAATAAAATTCACATTATCAATCCAATCAACATTGTCATGGATTTGATAATCTTGAATCTTCAATCCATTGTCACCAATTTCCGCATTAATTTTTCTTTTACCATTGAGAAAGTCTGAGTCAACCAAAAAAATTTCATCCACAATTTTTTCTTCTTCTTTATATAACAAATTAGCCATTTCCTTTTTCTCAATGACAAATTCTTCATCCTTAATCACCCCAAAAATTATATCCAAATCAAACTTTCAACCAAATTAAATTTTTCGAGAACATTTTTAATAATTTTATCCTCATCAAAAGTCACTTCCCCACCAAAAACTAAATTTAGGTTTCAAATAAAATGACAAAACTTGACTTGTTTTAAAGTAAATATCCCTCCAAATTTTATGAGGTATTTGATAATAAAGAAAAAATTTCTATAACCTTTAGTAGAAGCCGTATGACTTTATACGTTTTGGATTTTGTTGTTTTCTCAGTAGCAGCCTTCAATCTTTTTTTTTTCGCATGAGAAATATAGAGATTTCACAATAATTTTTCTTTGTGTTTCTTGTCTAAATTTCTGTGGATTTTATTCATGTAATTGACTTGGGTCTATCAGGGTAGTATCATAGCCATGGCACCTATAAATATTACTTGTTCAATTTCAAAAACTGAAGAACAGAGAAGCTATGTAGGAAAATAATAAACCAAACTACTGTATTTAGTAGTGTAACCCCACATTTAGTACGCAAGAATGGGATGAAATAAAAATGCCACTCCAATTTGTCCATTCTATTATCATATTTGGTATAGGCAACAATTTGTCCATTATATTATCATATTTGGTATGGGCATTATTGCCTGAAGAACACTTCAAGTAACAATGTCTAGCATCACCATCACCATGCCGTATGACGAAGGCTTTACCTAGGCCCCGTTGACCCGTTGACCTGTTGACTGACTAAAATATTGGAAATTTTTGCACTCGCCCGTTGTATAGACATGGATGCTTTGTACTTTTTCTATAAACTCTCTCTCTCTCTCTCTATATATATATATTTATTTATTTATTTATTTACGTACATACGTATATATATATATATATGTATGTATGCATGTATAATTTTATAGACCACCTTGAGATTTCTAATAATAATTGCAAATACTTCCCCTTAAGTCTTAAAAATATCACTAATCTCCCCTAAAATTTCTATTCGATAACAAAACACACTCATGAGCTATATTATTCCAAAAATGTGTTTTTGATTAATAAACAATACAAAAACACAAACTTAATCATTTCTTCCCAATTTTCACTTCCTACTGTTCTTTTTTCATAATGAATTTTTTTTTTGTATTTGTTTACTAAATAAGCTCTTGCTAATACCTAGAAACTAATCAATTTAATACTTTTGAATTTTCTGAATCTCATAAAAGCTACAAAAACAATATAACAACATCAAATTAGGTCTCATATTATTCTATCAAAATATTATTCGAATTTGTATAATTAAGTGTACTTTCTATATAAAATACACTTTAATTTTTATAAGTGCACTTTCTATATAAAATAGATCTTAATTTTAGCACCAAAATAAAAGAATAAAAAGAATCTTTGCTCTTATTGTCATTTTTAAATTTGCATTCCAAACTATATTAATTCATGAAACTTCTAGAGTAAAATGTGAGGTTATTTTTGTTTGTTTACTATTAATTTTGTATTTTTAGACCGAGTAAATTACATTTTTACTCGTGGAACGTTGTAAATTTATCATAGTGCTAACCTCTATTTTTTTCAATTGTTTTAATTTGTACCTTGAACAGCTAATTCTTAGATTAAAAAAAAAAGAAATAGTATTCTTTGAAATATTAAAAATGAAATGTTGCACCATATTACAAGAGTTTGGCATTTGATGGGGAGAACTAATACAATTGAAAAATAAGATTGACGATGTGATAAACTTGCTAAGTTTCATGAACGAAAATTAAATTTCACTCAATCCAAAAATATTGTATTCTAAAAGTAAATGCTTTTGAGATACAAAAACAATGATGGTATCTCACATTTTACTTTAAGAATGTACTTTCAAATTGGGAATTTTTGCAATGTGTTTAGGGAAGCCACATGACAACAGAAAAAAAAAAAAGTAAGGTGGCTGAATTATGCAAAAATGGTGACTGGAACTGGCCACAAGGAAGGAAAAATGTCAGGTGAAATAGCTATCCTAAGAAAAGCCACACCAGACTAACTGAAACCTATTGAAGGAACAAAAGATAAAACCATATGCAGCTGAAATCGTTAGTGGAAAATTAAGAGAATGTGAGGCGGCACAAGCTAGCGTTGGGAAAAGGTCATATACACAGATTTTCTTTCATCAGCTGGCTAGCACGCAAGAATAAGCTCGTACAGGTGGGCCAAAATCTGTGAGCCTATGTTGGGAGCTCCTGATAAATGTTAAGCCCGCAAATAGCCATGTCTCCATCTGCAAACTAAGAAAGGATGGGCAGAATTTCGTATTATTTTGGGCCGCAATTGCCCGAACAGCACGTCCTGGGAGCGTTCAAATCCAACTGCATATTCTGAGCCCCATACACATGATAAATTAGTCACAAACCATTGCACGATAAAACCAAATGTGTCAAAATTTGGTTTCTGTTCAGAAATCAAATAGCCTAGGAATATCATAAGAACAAATAAAGGTTTAGATCTGATTAGAATCTTCGCTTGTTTACATGCAAGATTGAGAGAGCAACTGATTATCCATATTGAAACTGATGAATTTTTCATAGAAATTATATTGTCAATTTATAACTTTTTTTAATTTATTTTGCAGTATTTCTTCCCCTTCCTATTTCTGCTTGTGGAATTGTTTGGGGCCTTGGGGCAATTGGATGAAGTCAAGCATGTGAATGTGTAATTGAGGAATTTTCCAGAGCCAAATGAATTAGGACATGGCTTCAGAATGGGGGTTGTCTCCCAAATGTTTTCTGTAGTCTTTGTTAATAGTGTAGTGTTTCATTTATGTGATTAGGCTGTGCCTTTTGCTGGATTCTAATTTCCACAGTCTAAAAAAGACTTAATTTTTTGCTCAAAAAAATTATTTATATATATTTTTTGCATTTTTTACAATTACTAAGGAGCTGTTCGGTTCACATTCATCAATCACTATTATTATGGGTATCATTAACCCTACTATGAGTAGTAGTTGTTTTTCAAACATCAACAATGGGTGTAATTACTGCTCATATCCATTCCCTTCATTGATTACCCTAAACCAAGCACTCCCTAAAATATATAGAGGTCAAGATTAAGGGGCTGATTGGTTCAAATTCCTCAATCACTATCAATGAATATTATTAACCCTACTATGAGTATGAGTTTTGATGATTCCCCCTAACATGTTTAGTTTAATAATGGAATGTGTATCATTCTCCCCAAAAAAGTTAATGAGTTTGATAAAATAGTATTTTAGGGAGAATCATATAGATCCCAATTATCACTTTCATTTCGATTGAATGATGGTGGTAGTTATTTTTCAAACGTCAACAATGGGTGTAATTACCACTCATATCCATTCCTCTCATTGATTCCCCTAAACCAAACACCCCCTAAAATATATTGGGGTCAAGATTAAGGTACCGTTTGGTACAAATTTCTCAATTACTATCATTATAAATATCATTAACTCTACTATGAGTATGAGTTTTGATGATTCCTTCCAATATGTTTGTTTTAATAATGGAATGGTTATCATTATAAAAATACTTATTTGATTTACTAGAACAACTTTCAAGTAAATTTGAAATTTTAAAACCTTTTATTGATAATATACATAATTTTTAGATTTCTTATTATCTTTTTAAAGAAAATTTCTAAAAATACTTCTTCAATTTTAAATATAGACATGTTCTAATTTTAGTTTTATGCAAATGATAACATTAAAAAAATTCATTTTTATCGTATTTATATAGAGCACTACCTATCTTTAATTTTTAGTTCAAATTTTTATTAAAAAAATGAATGTAAAAAAATTATTAAAAAATTTTATAGAGTACTAATCAAGAATATTCAAAGTCAAAAGACAAAACAAAGAGAGAAAAGAGAGGAGTGAGAGCCAAGAGCGGGGGGAGAGAGAGAGAGAGAGAAAAAGAGAAGAAGAATAGTATGTTGGGGAGATGGGTAGTTGAAAAGATGTGTGTTTTTTTAATAGGGCGTATTTTTGCTCTTAATCATAAGTGCTAATAGGTTTGATATAATAATATTTTTGGTGGGGGGGGGGGGGGGGGAATAATTAACACCCAATCAATCATTTTCATTCCTATTGAATGATAGTGGTAGCTATTTTTAGAAATACAAACAGGGTGTCATTACTTATGACACCCATTCCTCTCCTATTCCCCTAAACCGAACACCCCCTAAACGGTTGCAAACTTTCATCAATTATCTCGTGTGTATCTGTACTTAATCAACTATTAATAAACTTCATCTACATGGGCGTGTAAAACTAGTTCTGATTTAGGACTTAAACCTATAGGCGGAAGCTTCCTTTAATTAGCACAGGGAACAAATTATTGATTTGTTAGTGCCATAATTTATCATCCGTAGCATTACATCCTTGTGCAAAATGTTAGCTTTGTGAGGGCTGCAAAACAATTGAGCTTAGATTGAACTGTTAGGCTAAATTTTGATGAAATCCAATCTAAATGAGCTCAAATTCAATCATGAATTTCACACTTTTCTTTCTTAATCTGGCATTTTGGTTCATTAGTTTCTATTGAACTTGGATTATAACAATACTGTATTGTCTGCTTCAAATTCAAATACGAACCAAATCACAGGCAAAAGTAGCTTAATAAAACAGTCAAATACGATATTGAAAGGAAGCACTCACAAACACACACACACACACTCTCTCTCTCTCTCTCTCTCTCTCTCTCTCTCTCTCTCTCTCTCTCTCTCTTCATGTGTACATAAGTCTCTGCAACAACACATTGCATCAGCTTTAGCTTGTCTAATTTATTCGTTGATTTCATATCATCATAGGAATACTTAAGTATAAGATGCACGTCCTGTGATGCTGTACTAAACAAGAAGCCTTCGTTCTGTACTGACAAATTATATGTTGAATCATTATGCAATTTAGCCACAAACTGAAAACTAATGGGAGATACCGTAGTTATAACTAAGGCATCTACATAAGAAAATAGTTATGGTGAAAACGCACGCGCGTAATTAAGGTCACAATTGAGTTATAAAATTCTTTGATTCAATGAAATTTGGCTAATATTAGAATTAATTTGTAATAAGCGCTAAAAGAACAAATAAGGTCGACCGGTTTTGTTACTTTTCTGGTTTACAAAAATTAGATTCAAGTTTTTTAACTCTAGGTTGATAAAGAATTCAGGTTCTGAGATGGAAACTCATGTCTTTATAGTGATATCAAAATTGGACTATGATTTTGAATTTATAAATCTCGTTTACACGCGTCTCGATTCCTTTCAAAGGCTCCGACAACTTTAGGCGCTCTCTATTAATTCGACTCTCAACAATCTTGAAATAAATATTAACTTGAAATATGAGATGATAGAATCGAATATTGAATCGAAATTTGAGACTATAGAAACAAGAATCCTAATACCTTCGATATTCCTCACTTGTTGAATAATCTGTCTATGATATAAGTAAGACAAAAACCTATTCAGTATTTATACCGATCTGAAATAATTTTCCTCGTCTTACCATATTCTTGCTTTTGATATAACTACAAAGTTATTTAAGGTTATAAATATATAGATTTCTACTTGAGAATTTTTAAGGTTAGATCACTATTCACATAAGTATAGCACAAAGTTATAAGAATCTGCAAAGAGTGACAATAATACAATGACTTTTCGTTATTATAACTTTTAGCAAAAATGATAATTTTTCGAGTGCTAACATGGTAGTTTTCAAGAGTTAAATGAAAATTTCAAAATCACGTTATTTGATTCTCAGTGTTACTTATTGCGTAACTGATTTATTAATAAACAATTGGGAATTGCTTTGCTGATTTCTTTTAGATAATTTTTTAAAAACATGACTGTAATAGTTCTAAAGTTCTTTTTGATAGATGTTTATATTAGATAAAAAGATATTTAGAAAGCGTATTTGGAATTTTCAGCACCGAACAAATCCAACCAACTGTTCTGACAAAATATAATCACAAGCAAACGAGGCTTTGGGTGTAAATATTTTCTCCACCACCAAAACCTTTTTTTAATAGCTGAAGATAAGCTGTAGTAGTCATGAGAGCTTACCTCCAGACTGATCAGTCTTTCTCAGTTAAGACCCATTCCTTGCAGAACAGTTGACGACCCTGAAACAAATATTTCAGTCAGTATTTAACCACACAAAGATCATGGTCGTCAATGAACACAAAAAAGACTAATGTACTATACAGATCTTAACCTGGCAATACACTTTCTGCTGCTACTTGTATGAGTTGTACAACTATGTCCTCCAGTAGATCATTTCCCTCTCCTGACCTACTTGTAGATTTATTGACCGTCTTCGTGGAGGCGAAACTGTACCAGAGTTTCAGTTTCCCAAATGCACCTACAGTGTCCCTTCTATCCATATCATATTCAATTTTTTTAAAATATGATTGCTTCTCATCAAAAAGTTTCTTGATGTATAAATTCACTTCACCCACATATTTGTCCTCCGAGAATGATCTTTCACAGTACAATTTGATATCAAGAATAGTATTCTCATTTTGGACTGCTTTCTCCGGGAGTGTGTATTTAATCGTGTGATTCCAATAAGGGTTTGTCTGGTTTACCCGATCCACAGGAGTTTTGACCTTGGAGTCTGAATCACCTCTGATTGAAACCTCTGCATAAACTTTCATTTGGCCAAACTCTCGAACATTTGGGAGATTACTGGCAGAAACGAGAATGAGTTCAAAGCACCTACACTCCATTGGTGGCTAAAAATATAAGATGATCCCAAACTAATTCACAAAGGATGTAAGAAAAACTGTTTCTGCATTGTTTAGATAGAAGTATACTAGTATATATTGTCAAATATA
Source organism: Mitragyna speciosa (assembly GCA_024721245.1). Taxonomy (NCBI): domain Eukaryota; kingdom Viridiplantae; phylum Streptophyta; class Magnoliopsida; order Gentianales; family Rubiaceae; genus Mitragyna; species Mitragyna speciosa. The sequence goes on from CM045560.1 coordinate 6,780,674, forward strand.
TGTAGAAATGTTGAGCATGACGCTAGTGTCACAGACAGACGCTGTAACCCCCAGATTTACAGCCGGTTGTATAGGGAAATAATATGGCGACAATATGTAACTTGTCTCTAACATATTAAAAATATGTGATTAAAATGTCAAATTATAATTTTCTTAATTAAACATGTAGTAACGTAGTTAATTAAAATTTTTCTGCAACTTTATGTGGATTAAATTCGTCTTGTAACAAGGGTAATGGAACATGAATTGTTTAAGATGTAAACATGCAAGGATCTAATGGATTCAACCACTAAAATAACTAAGGATGGGAACTCTAACTTCAGCTGCGACAACAAGGGTTGATATACTCACAATGTAAAAAAAATTTTTACGCAAGCATTCACAAAAAAGGCAAGACACATCTTCTCTAATCATATTTAAAATTCACCTTTTTTAAAGTCAATGAAACATCAAAACTACATAACACCAGAGAAAATAATTATTTGTTCATATATATATATGGAGAGAGAGACGCGGAAGGGGGGGGGGGGGGGGAGGGGGAGTGAAGGGTTCTTGAGCCGCGTAAGAGTGGTTCATGATGACGCAGCAATCCATGTTTGGAAAACTAGCGAGGAAGTTAATTTTTTTTTTACGTGAAGTTAATTTTATTTTAGTTGCTGTTGGATAATTAATTAACTATATATTCGTAGCTAGCAAATAATTGGTTAAAGATTTAAACAGTCCATTTTCTTATTAATTCGTTGGTGATTGTTTAATGTTTTATACTTTTTTTTTTTTTGTCCTTTGGCATCTTTGACTTGTTTAAAGGTTGCTGTATTTATTTGACAGGCGCACCTATAATAATCCATAACATTTTTTTCTAAACCAACAAAATATAAAAATTACATACAAAATCAAAACCTAAGAAATTGATTGGTAGAGATATATAATCTAAAAGTTTACATGTTTTTGCCGGCAAGAAATATAGGATGATTTGAAAGTTCAACTCTCGGAATGTAAGAAAACTTGTTTCAACATTGTGCAAGAGGAAGATGTAGCGACGAGGAAGATTTACTCAATAAATAGTAAGTTTTTGAAGAAAAGTGGTAATTTTTTTGTTAAAACTTACTACTTTTTAACAAAAACCTACAGTTTCTGTTGAAAATTATGACAATGTCAATGTATTATTATCCTAATATAAAAAGTATTTGTACAAAATAATGGGAAATAAATGTGGTCAAGCTGAGTATGATGCTAGTGTTACAATCAAATATACAATTCGTTGAGTGCTTTTTTAAAAACATTACTATAGTAGTTTTAAAAATTCTTCTTAGTAAATACATATGTGTGATAAGAAGGTGATTGAAAAATATATTTAAAATAAGAACATATTCTCAAAAAACAAGATCAAACAAACATACTAGTGTTTTGAAAAATCTAACTTGTGTCCAACATGTTAAATTCGACTAGTGATGAAAGCACACCTTATAAAACACACTTTTCAAATCTATTTTATGGGTAAGCAAGAATAATTTTAATAGTCCCTGAAAAGTTCAAGGCATTCGTATATTTCGAAAAAAAGGCATAATAAGAATGAAAGTAGAGCAGCCGATGCTAGACTGTGAATGAGAATTTAGTCCCACTAAGGGATTAGGTGTATAATTATATCCAACGAATCAAACATTTAAGTAACCCAAACATACATCGAAATTGACCCCTTTGTTTCCTCTCGTTATCTATGCCTACTTATCTATTTATCTACGCATTAATCTCCATTTAGGGCTTGTTCTCAATATATTCTGATTTTTATAAAAATTAATTTTAAAAAAGTTGAAATTCATTTGCTCTTAATTTTAGTTTATTATTTTTAGTTTATTATTTGTTTTATATGTTAATGGTCAAAGAAGTACTCTTCTACAGATTACTCAGGTTTATTTTAACTTTCTTGGATACAAGGTCAGTGCCAAACCTCTTGGAAAAAACATCACCAATAACTTCAATATCATGCTAATTCCCAACATCAAGAACATTTGTTTTTCTAGATTTTGCTATGATTTTACCACTTCTCATTCACTCCATTGGCCTTCTCTCTCTCTCTCTCTCTCTCTCTCTCTCTCTCTCTCTCTCTCTCTCTCACACACACACACACACACACACACACTCTCTCTCTCTCTCTCTCTCTCTCTCTCTCTCTCTCTCTCTCTCTCTCTCTCTCTTGAATCTGAATGGTTGATTGGGACAGGCAGATAAGGCAAAAACACTAAAATGTGAACTTGATGAAACTTCATTGGCTGCTTTCAAAATTTAGTTGCCAATCAGGTTGTGAAAGTGAAAGTTCAGCTCACCACTATCGTTTGGACCTTTGTGGCACACGGATTTACCTGGACAAAAATGGGTAAAAATACCAGATAGCTCGTCAATAGGTAAAATGTAAAGATTTTCTTGTCTATATGAGGATAAATAATAAATTTTCTTTTGAGTGTTCGTGATCGTCACAATTACAAAAACATCCATCGTATTTTTCTAAAATTACAATGACTTGTTGTGCCAAATTTTTGTTCTAGAAACTATCCATTATTTGTTGAGATTTTAATTTCTATAATTGTTAGGGACTCTTTCTATTTCATTCTTTTCGAACATTGAGAAAGTCTGGAGAAGGACCAGATGAAAATCAAGCGTAGGAATACGTTGTGTGATTATTGCCTATTCCTATTTGGCTAGCCGTACACTTTGGTTTAATTTATTGAAAATTTGGCATTAATGAACATTTATTGTTATTATTTTTTTTATTTTTTTGGGAAAAACACTTATGGAGTTTCAAATAAATAATGATAGGAAAATATTGTTTTAAATATGGGATACCCATTTCTTTTATAGTGGAATTGCTTGCTGTGGGAAGTCTGGTGCGTCTATTCCTTGTTTTGATTTCCCGTGGAATTGGATTTGGAGTTTGGACAGGTACAGGTTGGGCCAAAATCTGTGAGCCTATGTTGGGAGCCCATAATACGAATGTTAAGCCAGCAAATCGACATGTCTCCATCTGCAAACTGAGAAAGGATGGGCAGAATTTCTTATAGTTTTGGGCGACAACTGCCCGAACATCACGTCTAGGAACCATTTCAAATCCAACTGCATATTCTGAGCCCCATAGACATAATAAATTTAGTCACAAAGACTTGCAAGATAAAACCAATTGTGTCAAAAATTTGGTTTCTGTTCAGAAGTCAAAATTTGGCCTAGGAAAATCATAAGAACAAATAAAGATTTAGATCTGATTAGAATTTTTGCTTCTTTACATACAAGATTGAGAGAGCAACTAGTTATTCATATTGAAACTGATGAAATTTTCATAGAAATTATATTGCCAATTTATAATATTTTTTAAATTTATTTTGCAGTATTTCTTCCCCATTCTACTTCTGCTTGTGAAATTGTTTGGGGCCTTGGTGCAATTTGACGAAGTCAGGCATGTGAATGTGTAATTGTGGAATTTTCCAGAGCCAAATGAATTAGTGCATGGCTTCAGAGTGGGGCTTGTCTCCCAAATGTTTTGTGTAGTCTTTGCTAATAGTATAGAGCGTTTCATTTATGTGATCAGGCTTTGCCTTTTGCTGGATTCTAATTTCTACAATCTAAAAAAAGCTTAATTGTTTGCTCAAAAAAATTTATTTTTATTTTTTTGAAATGTTTACAATTGCTAAAATATATTGAGACCAAGATTAAGTGGATGCGAACTTTCAATTATCTCGTTGGTGCTCTTTGTATATCTGTACTCACTCAACTACCAGTAAACATTGTCCGCTTAGACATTTAAAATTTATTTTAATTTAGGATTTAAACCGATACAAAATACATAGGAGAGCTTCTTTTAATTAGCACAGGCGATAAATTATTGATTTGTTAGTACATTAATTTATCATCAATAGCATTTACATCCTTGCGCAAAATGTTAGCTTTGTGAGGGCTGCAAAACAACTGAGCTTTGATTGAATTGATAGGATAAATTTTGATGAAATCCAATCTAAATGAGCTCACATTCAATCTTGAATTTCACACTTTTCTTTCTTAATCTTGCATTTTGGTTCATTAGTTTCTCTTGAACTTGAATTAAAACATTATGTATTGTCTGCTTCAAATTCAAATACCAACCAAATTACATGCAAAAGTAGCTTAATAAAAGAGTCAAATACGATATTTAAAGGAAACAAAGCACACACACACACACACACACACACACACACACACACAAACACACTCTTCCTATGTAATAACAACATAAGTCTGACACTTCTTCTGCAACAACACGCTACACCTTAACCTCTAGCTTTCTAACTTATTCGTTGATTGCATATCATCAGAGGAGTACTTGCGTAAATGCTTCACGTCCTGTGATGTTGTACTAAACAAGAAGCCTTCGTCCTGCACGTACAAAATTATGTTGAATCATTATGCAATTTAGCCATAAACCGAAAACTAATTGGAGATATTGTAGTTATAACTAAGGCATCTACATAAGAAAATAATTTTGGTGAAAAACACACGTCTAGTTAAGGTCTCAATTGAGATGACTTAATGAATTTTGCTAATATTAACATTTGTAATAAGCGCTAAAACGACAAATAAGGTGGACCATTTTTGTTACTTACCTGGTTTCCAAAATTTGGACTTCGAGTTTTTTAACTCAGGTTGATAAAGAATTTGGGTTATGGGATGGAACTTAGGTTTTTATGGTTGTATCAAATTGGACCATGATTTTAAATTTATAAATCTTTATTTAAAAGTTTACACACCTCTCGAGTCCTTCAAAGGCTCCTACATTAACTTTATGAGCTCTCCGTTAATTCGACTCTCAAAAATCTTGAAACAAATATTGAATCGAAATATGAGATGATAGAATCTAACATTGAATTGAAATTTGAGACGATCGAAACGAGAATCCAAATATCTCGATTTTCCTCACTTGGTGAATAGTCTGTCTATGATATAAAGAAGACAAAAACCTATTTAATATTTATACCGATATGAAATAACCTTCTTCTTGCTTTTGATATAACTACAAAGCTATTTAAGGATATAAATATATAGATTTCTCCTTGAGAATTTTTAAGGTTACAATTGCTATTCACATAAGTGGCACATGGTTATAGGAATATGAAAAGAGTGACAATAATACAATGACTTTTCATTATTATAATTTTTAGCAAAAATGATACATTTTAGAAGAGCTAACATGGCGGTTTCTAAGAGTTAAATGCTAATTTTCCAAAACCACTTATTTAATTCTTAGAGTTACTTATCACGTAATTGATTTATTAATAATCAATTGGGAATTGTTTTGATGATTATTTTTTTGAGGTGTTTTTTAAAAAACAATACTGTAATAGTTCTGATGATTTTTTTGATGGATGTGCATATAAGAGATATAGTTAGAGAGCGTATTTGGAATTTTTAGTGCCGAACTAATCAAACATTAGTTCTTACAAAAGATAATCACAAGCAAATGAGGCGGTGGGTTAATATTTGCTCCGCCACCAAAGCCTCTTTTTTTTCTCAAAAGAACAAAAAAAAAAAAGAAGCCTCTTTTTAATCGTGGAAGATAAGCTGTAGTAGCCATGAGAGCTTACCTCCAGACTGATCAGTCTTTCTCAGTAAAGACCCATTGCTGCAGAACAGTTGACGACCCTGAAACAAATATTTCAATCAATATTTAACCACACAAAGATCATGGTCGTCGATGAACACGAAAAAGACTAATGTACTATACTGATCTTAACCTGGCAATACAGTTTCGGCTGCTACTTCTATGAGATATAAAGCTCCATGGAAAACTATATGCCCCAGTAGATCTTTTCCCTCCCCTGAGCTACTAGAAGATCTATTGACCACCAAAATCTTGGTGGAGGCGAAACTGTACCAGAGTTTCAGTTTTCCAATTGCACCTACAGCATCCCCTCTTTTTACGTCATATTCAATTATTTCATCATGTAAATGCTGCAGATCCAAAAGTTTCTTGATGGATAAATTCACTTCACCCACATATTTATCCTCCAAAAATGATCTTTCACAGTACAATTCGATGTCAAGAATAGTACCCTCATTTTGGACAGCTTTCTCAGGGAGTGTGTATTTAATCTTGCAATTCCAATAAGGGTTTATCTCGTTTACATAATCCACAGGAGTAACCATCTTGGAGTCTGAGTCACCTCTGATTGAAACCTCTGCATAAACTTTCATTCGGCCTAACTCTCTAACATCTAGGAGATTACTGGCAGAAACGAGAATGAGTTCAAAGTACCTACACTCCATTGGTGGCTAAAAATATGAGATGATCAGAAACTAGTTCACAAAGGATGTAAGAAAATTTGTTTATTATGCATTGTTTCGATGGAAGTGTACTAGTATATATAGTCAAATATCAGGATGCTAGTGTCACAGATGCCGTAACTCACGGAGTTCCAGCCGATTGTATAGGAAAGTAATATGGCGAAAAAATGCAACTTGTCACTAACATATTAAAAATATGTGATTAAGATGTAATTTTTTGGTTATAACAATATGTGATTAAAATGTCAAATTATAATTTTTTAATTAAACATATAGCAACGTAGTTAATTATTACACTACTAGGTGATTCCACTAATACTTGAGCCTACAAATTTAGAATAAATGATTGACAGAGTGTAGATACTTTGAAAATTTTCTGTGACTTTATGTAGATGAAATTTGTCTTGTAACTCTGATAAAGACTTATGTAACATGAAGGTTCAGTTCACTTGTTTAAAATGCACG